>JBBPTO010000058.1:0-68418 GCA_038094155.1 Pulveroboletus cf. aberrans | reverse complement strand
CGGTTACGTTGATATGATACTGACCACCCGCTCTTGGGGACGAGTTCGGCCCCGCTCTGCGATTCGTCGCCCTCCCCGTTCCCGCCCTCGCCCGCCCGACCCCGGACACATACGCACTCGACCTGCAGCCCCCCGACCAACCGTCCACCCCAGACGCGCTCCTCTTCATCCTCCCCCTCCTCGTCGTCCTCTCCACCTTCCTCTTCGTCCTCCTCCTCTTCCTCGTATGCATCATCTTCATCCGCAGGCGCCGGGGCATAGTCCTCAGAGACAACGATGGTCCAATCGACATGAGTCGCGAGGACCTCTATGAGAGCGATGGCGGCTTCGAAGGCGTTGAATCTCGCTGGCTCGAGAGCGTTTCTGAAACCGCTCGCAGGTCGTATCTAAGAGCCAAAGGTGCCTCCACTTCCTCCGCTAATCCAAATCTGTTCACCCGTCGCTTCTTCCAGACTATCAATTACAGTATCCCCCTAACTCGGAACCAACTGATATCACTCTATCCCAATTTCTCTCCATACAAGAAAAGGGCGTCTCCGCTTGGTGCTTCGAACCAGACTATGAAACCATCAACTCTCTTCTCGTCCATGCTCGCACAGAAATCACTTTCCTCCCTGATCCTGCATCTGCTTCATGTGTTCAGTCGAACCTCCCGCTTCCGAAACTAAACGAGGTCTACTACTGGGAGGTCAAAATGTTTGATCTCCCAGAGACCACAACCGTTGCAGTCGGTTTGGCGACTAAACCGTATCCACCATTCCGCCTTCCCGGTGTCAGTCGTCACTCTGTCGCATATCATTCCAATGGCGACAAATGCTACAATTATCCCTTCGCCGCAACCTCCTTCGGCCCCGTTCTGAAGGAGGGTGACGTGCTCGGCGTCGGCTACAGACCCCGCACAGGCACAGTCTTCTTCACACGCAATGGCCGAAAACTCGAAGATGCCTTTATCGGCCTCAGCCGCTATAACCTCTTTCCCACGATTGGAGCTGATGGGCCTTGCAGCGTCCATGTTAATCTCGGTCAGGCTGGCTTCGTCTTTATCGAGGCCAACGTCAAGAAGTGGGGTTTGGCTCCCAGCGTTGGAACGCTTGCTCCGCCCCCCGCTTATGGCAGCGAGCGGGGTAGCATTCTACTCGATGTCGGCGGTGATATCCGACCCGCTAATGCTCCGTTCACACAGCAGGGCACCCCAAGTGCATCATCTCCGCCTCCCGTCTCACGTCGTTCACATCGCCACCGACGGCCAAAGAACCGGTCATCTACCGCTCCCTCTGCGTCGTCACCCCTCAGGGGAACTCCCCTGTCCTCCCACCCTCAAGATTCTCCCACTCCCCCGCCCATCACCCCGATTACTGAGGAATCGGAGGAAAACGGTGCTGGACCATCCAATGATTGCAGATATCTGTCACCAACTGACCTTCCATTCCATACACCTCCCCCTCACGACCTCCCACGGTCACCTACGCTAGACGGGGACAATGGTCAGCAAGACGAGAATGTCTCACAATCCTCGTCGTCCTCGCGTTCTTGGTCGCCCCTGAACGGGAGTGCCGCAGGTGCGAGCAACCTCTTTAGTGTTCCTCGGTTACGACGGGATTCGTTCACTCACTTCCTGGCGGCCACGCGACACACAGATTCCGAGAATACCATTCAGGTACATCCACCGCCTGATTCGCCGCGCAGCCCGGATCCGCCCACCCCCAATCAACGTGATATCCATTTGCGAGCACTCTCCTCTTCAGTTCCTCATGAAGCAGACGATCCCTTGCAAGCAAGCCACTCGGCACTCTCCAGGCGAGATCCACCAGCATATTCCCCACTAGATGCCTACGCTTATGCCGAAGGTGTTCATATCGATCTACCTGCGGACGTTATTGCTGCTGCTTTGGAAGGGGGATCCTTGCCTGCCAGTGCAATCGGACAAGGATCAGGTTCACGTTCCGAGAGACGTCGGACGCGGAGAGAAAGACGATGACGTGCTGGATACCGATGTACTTACTGACGGGGGTTTGTGTCGAGTTTCTTTGGTCCCTGGCTTTTTTTGCTTACCGCCAGGTTGCAGTGTGGGATATTGTAACATTAGACAAGGGGATGATGTTCGTATTTCGCTTTCCGCTATCGTTCTCCCATCATAACATATGCTTTCTGGACAAATTTTTGGCCTTTTCTGACCATTTAATTCGGAATACGCAACAGAGTCTGCTTGCGCAAGAATCTGGTGTATCCTGTAAAACCTAGATAGAGTGCCTTGAACCAGTGCACCGTGTCGCTGAAACTCGTGCGCAACGCAAGGTACGGAGTGTAAGTAAAATAACGACCAAGCTTTAGGGCTCGAGTCGTTTGGGATCTCTAGGGAACAATGATGCTCGTCGGATGTTGTTCAGCTTCAAGAATAGCATCAATACACGCTCAAGACCGATCCCTCCCCCTCCATGTGGCGGACAGCCAATGCGGAAGCCATCCAGGTATCCTTTCATACTCTCAGGGTCCACACCTTTTGCACGCATTTGCTGGGAGAGGAATTCGGCATCGTGGATACGTTGGGCACCGGACAGAATTTCTTCGCCTCGCATGAAGAAGTCGTACGAGTTGGAAAGCGTCTGATGCGGAATCAACAGTGAATAATAGGTCGATCGAAGCACCTACCGGGTCGTCTGGATCAGGCATGGTGTAGAATGGACGGAGCGCAAGGGGGAACTTGTCGATAATGAAGTAGTCGGTATCATACTTGGCTTTCACAATGCGGCCAAGCCTCTTTTCGTTCTCTGTGCTGAAAAAAGGTCATGGGAAATGCAAGGTACGCGACATCATCGACTTACTTGATATCATCCAGGGTCTCTCGATCCACACCGTCCTCGACGAGGAAATCGACAGCCTCCTTGAATGTCAGGACTAAGGTTCCTTCTGGACCATCTCGCCATTTGAATTCTTCCGCTTCAAACTGTCTCTCGACTGTAGCGATCTCTTTGTGATAGTTTTCCTTGAGACCGCGGAATATCGCTTTTAACATGCCATCGATTAGGTCGCGAACTTCATGATAATGTTCTTCGATTGCCATCTCAAGATCCAAGCCGACGAACTCTGTGAGATGGCGGTGTGTGTTGGAGTCCTCGGCGCGGAAGACTGGGCCAATCTCGTATACTCGCTCGAAATCAGCTGCGATGGCCATCTGCTTGGCCAACTGGGGAGATTGTGCAAGGTACGCGTTTCCTGGAGCAAGCGTCGGTAGACGTGCGTGTACAATGCTATAGGCATACCTTTAAAATAGTCAACTCTAAAAACAGATGCACCAGATTCTGTCGCGGCGCCCTGGAGCCTTGGGCTGTGTATTTCGATGAATCCCTGACTATTCAAGTATGAACGGAACAGATCTCCGATGGCATGCTGAAGCTTGAAGATAGCTTGATTGGTCACAGTCTGTAGGGATATCAGAATAATCAGAGATAATGCAAATAATGAACACTTGCTCGAAGATCGAAGACACGATTGTTCAATCGAGTGTCTAGCAAAACTCTATTGAATTGACCTTCGACTTCAGGCGCAGTTTCTGAACGACTGGCATCATCAAGAGAAAACGGTAATCTGCTCTCCACCCCCGCCATGAGCCACAACTAGTTGGCCGTAGATTAGCAATGTCATCTGGAATCGCCACCGTGGATGACCGACCTCGATGATATGAATCTCAATGTCATCCACAGTAGCGCTCTTGATGGGTTCAGGACTCTTCTTTACGATGCCTTCCACGAGAACGATGCTCTCGGGGCCGAGTGAACCAGCCCATTTGACCATCTGTTTGCTAACTTGACCCTCAGTGACTTGCATTAACGCTTGGACAGTGTTGGTACATTGACGTAGGTTGAGGAAAACCATTTTGTTTCCCTGAAGGCGGGAGGTCTGGATACGAGCTCTAATGAGGACATGTTCGCCATGGTTTTGAGCGCTCAGAGTGGATATATCTGTTCGTTTGCGGCCTGGTCGCGATTGGGATTGATGCAATGGGAGCTTTCCGTACTTGTCTGATGCATAGTCCTGCAGTGATGTAAGAGCAGGTTCATTCGGATGAAAGAGGATTGAACATACCTCCTCTGCAGCTGCTCGTGCCTGTTCTAGCTCTTTGGCTTTTGCCGCTTTCTCAGCTTTCTTTTTAGTTTTCTCGGCCTCTTTGGCCGCCTTCTTCAGTGCACTTTTCGTCGGGCCATCGGCTCCTTCAAGTCTTACGAACGGTATAAACGGGATCGAACAGAAACCAACCATGCTCACCTCTCTGGGTTGCCATCTGCTGTAGTTCTGGTGACGCTCATTGAACAACTACGCTCAAGGATGAAAGACGGCATACCCTGGATGAGCATCTTGTTTGTTCGCGTTCTCGACTACTCCGGTCATGGCAGTTCACGGGGGAGGTGGCTAGATCTTATCTAAGACTTCTAACTGGTTCCAAAAGTGACTCGGAACCCTTGATTTGGTGACCCTATTCTAAGGTTAAGGTCTGCTCCATCAGCAACGGGTGCTGTGGAGGGATCAATATATGAAAATATGAAGTTGCCCGCCGTAAACGCGTTCGCTGTGCACGGTGCATGATAACTGGCTGTGACGCGCAGCACTGCGCGCCTGACCGGCTGATTCCGGGCATTTCCAAGCAAAATCCGACAAAGTTCTTTTCCTTTATTTGACCCGTCAACGATGTTGGCCATTAACACTACTCGTCGCGTCCCCGCTGTCCTTCGTACTGCAGCTTCCTTGTCGACCTGGTCTGCCGTTCCTGCAGGTCCTCCCGATCCAATCCTTGGTCAGCATGACCCTCCGCTATGGCGTTCGAATTCGCTATTTACTTTTCGCTAGGCATCACCGAAGCTTTCAAAGCCGACAAGGACCCACGCAAGATCAATTTGGGAGTCGGTGCTTACAGAGATGAGAACGGTAAACCGTATGTTCTGAGCGCCGTCAAGAAGGTACTTCTTCTGTCAGTTGTACCTGGGGCCCGGAAGGTAACCACCTGATGTTTACAGGCGGAAGAAAAGATGGCTCTTGCTAAGCTGGACAAAGAGTACCTTGCAATCACTGGTCTGGCTTCCTTCACTCAAAACGCTGCCAAGCTCGCTTATGGCGTCGACAGCGTACCACTGAACCAGAATGCGGTGCGTTCTACCTGCCTCTCCTCGGAACCGCACTAAACCCGCAGACATACAGATTGCGGTGGCACAGTCCATCTCTGGAACGGGTGCCCTTAGGATTGGCGGTGCCTTCCTGGCTAGGCATTATCCTGGTGCCAAAGTTATTTATCTCCCCGCTCCCACCTGGGGGAACCACATTCCTTTGTTCAAGGATTCTGGCCTGGAGGTTCGCTCATATCGGTATTTCGACAAAAAGACAGTGGGCCTCGATTTCGAGGGCCTCAAGGAAGATTTGAAGGTTTGTGTATGTCACAGACGTATCACCTTTACTCATAAGGCCCCCACAGAATGCTCCAGAAGGTGCTGTTGTGCTTTTGCATGCGTGTGCACACAATCCCACCGGAGTTGATCCCACCCAAGTGCAATGGAAGGAGCTTTCTGATCTCATCGCTGAAAAGAAACTTTTCCCATTCTTTGACATGGCCTACCAAGGTTTTGCTTCTGGCTCAACGACACGGGATGCTTTCGCTGTTCGTCATTTTGTTTCGCAAGGTCACAACATAGCACTCTCCCAATCGTTTGCTAAGAACATGGGACTCTATGGTGAACGCGTTGGCGCTTTCTCACTTACCACCTCAAGTGAGGAAGAAAAGAAACGTGTTGAAAGTCAGCTCAAGATAATCATCCGACCCATGTACTCAAATCCGCCCCTGCATGGCGCCCATATTGCCAGCACGATTTTGTCAGACCCTCAGCTTTATCAGGAATGGGAGAGCGAAGTCAAGGGGATGGCGGATCGCATCATCAACATGAGAGAAAGGTTATATGAGCTCTTGACCAATGGTTTCCGGACCCCAGGGACGTGGGGGCACATCAAGAGCCAAATTGGCATGTTCAGGTGCGTATCTCTTTCCAATGTCCACTCCGACGTTACTCATGTCGCCTGATGTGCAGTTTCACTGGGCTGCAGACTGAACAATGCAAGGCCCTCGCTGAAAAAGCCCACGTTTACATGACGATGGACGGTCGTATCTCAATGGCTGGTCTGAATAGCAGCAACATTGAATACTTTGCGCAGAGTGTGGATGCAGCGGTTAGAGGAAAACTGTAGAATCCCAATACCACATAGAAGCTACTGTCGGCTTTGGACGCTTCCATACTAATCTAGATGGGTTTCTTGGTTTGCCCCGGAAGTGGATATTCTCGATTCGAGTTAACGGTGACTCGCGAGGTTTGTGGATTCAATTATCTGCATTAATGTGAGCTCATATTTGCGGGTCGGCTTGAGTTTGCCGTCGTGTTGCAATTTTGGTGCCGTACATGCCAGAGAAGCAATTCTCTGGTGCTTGCTCGCCGTAAGTTCTTTTTGCCTACTTTGATATCGAGTGCCTTGGCTCAAGCAACAACTCTCAGTAAGGCGTCACGCCCCACCTGCGAGCTCGCCCACGAAGCTGTCATTGGTGGTATTTACTTATTCTCAAGTCTGGTTCTCTAGTTCTCACTCTTTATCCTGCAGGCCATGGACCATCGAGTGCCGCCGTCGTGTGACTCCCTCGAGGAAGTCCGTAGACCCACATCCCACTCTTGCCCTCGCGGCTCTGCAATTCACGTCGCCAAGAAGCCCTCCGCTTTGCGAATCGTCGTCCCCCCAACAGAATACTGCCCCTTCAGTACCGATCTGACCCTTCCAATTATACCGCATGCTCTTCCGACTCCTGTCTCACCGTTGTGCTTTACCTTCAGCGATACGCAAGAACTCGTGAGCCAGAGCACCCCGCCTACGCCAGCCGCGGTCCCGTCGTTGTATTCTCGATACACCACTGTTCCTGGCTTCGCCTCGCCTACATCAAGCCAATTTTTATTGATGCCCTCAAACTCCCACATGGAAGACGTGGACGGTGAAACAGTGTTCTGTGACCCGACCCTTTCTATGCCCGCCGTTACAGATGAATCTAACGGGGTCACGTTCGGGAATCTTCGACCTTGGGAGGTTTCTTCTTCGTCTACCTGGCTCAACGACCTCGGTGGGCACGCGGAGACGGATCGCATATTTCGGCAAAGCCTACTTGAGGTCACCTCGATCGATACGGACAGTAGCACTACATCCACACCGGCATTAAGCCAGAGTGCGATGTCCCCTTTCTCACAAGTTCCCTCTGTCTTGGCTTACGACTCGCCGACCTCTCCGGCCAGATCACCTGCATCTTTGCCGCCTACCCTGTCACCCGACCCCCCCACTATGTCACTTCACTCTTCTTCACCAGCACGTCTCGCTTTGAAGCCCACGGGTACGGATGCCTTTCCGTCGACACTGGAGGGCTTGGAGGCATGGCGTGAGAGTGTAGCTGCTGGAACCCCTCAGTCTAAAGAGCCTCACTCGCCGCTCACCGAAGAAGTCGATAATTACCGATTACCAGCGCCTGCGGCAGAGGGTGCCGTTTTATCACCCATGACTTCTCCAAGTCATCATTCGCAGTCTCGTCAACTTTTTCCTCAAGTTTCCTACATCCCAAAGCCCCACGCTCTCATCAAACATGCCAAAATACTTGGAGGACGTGTCAAGCAGCTTATCACACGACGGACTGCTCGTAGGCATCGCAATAGTATGGACAGAGGTGTCAATTTTAGGGTCATCACGAACCAGGACAGCGAAAATGGCAGTGTGATCCTGATCACCGCCCCTCCACCCCCATATGATAATTGTTCCCTCTCACCAGATCTTGCGAGGTCGCTGACGACCCCCGTACACTCCTCCCCTGCTCAAGAAAGTACAGCGGAACTCTCCACCGATGGCATGGACGAATCAAGTTCCAGGCAAGGAGGTAGCAGGAATACTCTCCGCCGTTTTTCTACTGCAGCGCTTTCGACCGTAAAGCGACTCTAGTCCAATATTCGCTCACTTGTTTGTCCACGACGGTGTTTATTCTATATCCTGAGCATGCATCGACAGTCCCGACTAATCCATTTTCCATAGTGTCGTTCCTTCTTTTGTCACGAAAGTTTCAATCGCTCCCGAAAATATCCACCATACATCGTACTTCTTTTGTGTACACATTATATAGCTGTATCCCTTTTGATATTAGTATTTGGTCTGTGTCTGGTCCGTTTGCGTTGTCCGCTGTGTAAGGTAGTGTGCACATAGAAATCTCCCGTAATTCAATGACAGACACTGATAGTAGGTTCACATGTCCCTCCAACCTCTTCCCACCCCCGTCAACATTGTTCCGAACCAGAGCCCATGACCACGGCAACTATTTTCTTCGGTAGTTGAACATTGTCGCGTTCTTTGTTCGTAAAATGAATCATGGTCAAGTTCACCACTTCTGTCGGTTGCAAAGTGTCCAGCTTTAGATCCCGAGAGAACCAGCATGCCATCGCGCAACTATCGGTGCTATTGCAGGAACCGAAGGTGATAGCTACAAAACCGGAGGAATACGTAGCACCAGCATGGAGACGCCAACATCAGCCACCAGAAGAATTGTAGAACGAATTTTTCTCCCTGAAAAACAACAAGCAGATATTTGAGAAAGAGATACGAAGACGATCAAAATGCAAGGACCAAGGATCAATTCCATGACTTCGCAATGCTCAACAGGACCAGCCGTGAAAAAGGGAGCATAATCATTACCGAAGATATTCCCCTGTTCTCCGAAATGACTTTTGCCAATGCGGACATGAGCACCACGGCAAGAGCACATATTCTGGCGGTATAGTCAGCATAAATGAACATGATTTGAAAGCGAGCTAGCCATGATGAAAAGTAACACAAAGGAAGGTTTGGTGACTCGAATGACTATCCAGTCATCGGGTATAGTAGAAAGGATATCCCAAACTAAAGCTTACAGCAGTTCTTCGATCATCCTTTCGATCGGGCAGAGGTTATACTTACCCCAAGGGTAACAAGAAAGACATCCCTTCAAGTTGCCACCTCGTACTTGCTTGCAATGGTGGGTTCAAGGTAGTTGAGCTATACGGTCGGATTGAAGATCCAGCTGTGTGTTGTTCTAGGCCTGCTACGGCTTGACGTAATCTGCAGCATTGCATGCAGGCTTGATTATCCGACCTGCCAAGCTGCGGTGCGAAGAAAAGCATCATTGATCCACTGACAATAGTACAGGTTAACGTCTATCAAGAAAAAGTATGCACCTTATCGAAAGTCAGATTGACAATTTAACCATGAAAGGTAGTGTGCAAACTTCCGAGTGACAGCAATGAGGCACTGACATGATTATGCTTTCTGAACTTCATGTGAAGGCACATTAGACTAAACAGCGGGCTGTTAAGCCAATCACTGCGTTGTCTTCGGCTCAATTGATGTTCACGGGTGACAATCCCTTCACACACGACTGTTACGTTAGACAACAGCACAGGCTCCTAGTACTGTGGTACGTTCTACTCATTAAGGTAAACCAATACCTGCACTGAAGCTCGAAGCTTTGAAGTCTCTAACATTGTGTGGTTCTCGTGCGGGATTGCTAGTCGCTGAGGCTTAGTGTCACGGTCAGCGTCATCCAGCTACTTCAAAGAGGGTATTCATCTCCAGGTGCCGCCATATGTACTCCATCCGATGTATTCCTTTCCACGACCAGATGATTTCTGGTCAGATCGGTGGATTTCGGAGAAACTCGGCTCAGAAGAGTTTGTGTTGGATCGCAGCGCTTTCATACCCTTTTCCGCGGGACCAACAAATTGTGCGAGCAAACCTCTGGCAATGCTCGAGCTGAGGGTGGTTATCGCCCGTGCATTTTGACATGGAATTCGATAAGAACTGTGATCCAAGGAACTGGGTGGAATCCCTGAAGGACTGCTTTGTCTTGGACAGTGGAAAGTAATAGTTAAATTGGAGATTAGAGAAAGAGAAAGAGTTAAGTAATGAACTTTATGATGCTTCTGTACCAGACTACTTTGGTTAGATATCGAGATCTTCATCGGGATCATCATCATCAATGTCATCAGCTGAGTCTGGATCATAGAATATTGCGCCCCTCATAGACGGAACCAAAGGCACGGGTTTACCTGTAATGCGACATTTGGACCTCTAGTCAAGTTACAAGTGGGATATCTGACCTTCATGAGCATAAGGTAGGGGTACCTGTGCTCTCGATTTCTCCTGGGACGGTGTGAGTTTCAAATTAAAAGATACACCCTGCGTAGTATTGAGTGGCTTACGAAGTCATATGATCAGCTGATAGAGACACTCCAGAGCAAGGCGACTTACCTCATCTGGTTTACTTCGAGACCATATACTTCTCAAGCTGTCCAATTTCTGGAGGTCCTCCGGGCTAAGACCTCTCCAAGCCTCGATCGTTCGCTGGATCTCCCGTTTACGCCCCTCTACGGCTATGCCTCTGACCATCACCTCCACGACAAATTCCGGTAGATCGGGCTCACCCCCAGAACAAGTACCATTACCCTCGGATCCATACACAAGAGCGTCGCTTTCGCGTACGCGTTCAGAAACTGGAATGAATACGGTCCAAAACTTCTCAACTGATCCGACAGGTGGTGGAAGTGTCAGATACGATGATGCGAGGTGGGTAAGAAGAGCAGGTGGGTGTGCAGTTATCTGTGTTAGAGATGCCGAGAGGTGTGTCTGTGTCAATATTGGGAGCAAAGGGCAGGGAAGAAGATGCAAAATCAACACGGACGGCTCTGCATCGAACACACTGAGCGCAACGCAAGAAGGACCAGTACGGACGCCACATACGCGAACGGCCAGTGATCAAGCTGAGAAGTGACCTGATAAATTTGTACATCTGAGAAGCTGATGCGAGGTCTGAAGCAAGCGTGTCGACAGAGTCTATGATAACATGGAGTGATCCTTCTGGAACTGTTCACGATGAGCATGGCTCGTCTCCCTCCTAAGAACCGACTGACCTAAGCGAACGGCGGAGAGAATCTCGTCGCATGGGTCATGCGGCTCACCATAACCTGGTACTTTCCCGGTGTAATCAAGCACCTGGGCCTTGGAAGTGCAATTTGGGGCATTCGGTGGGTCTGCGATCAGGGACGTCGGAGAATAAAGAAAACAGATCAACAAGGTCTGCACCGGGCGCTTGTTGGGCTGAATAAGACTGCGGAGCACAGGTAGGCATGTCTGTGAAGTAGAGGATTGAACTAAAACCAAGGGCTGATGGGGTCGCGAGCCACTTGGGTCGGCGACGATGGAACGAAGAAGTGTCATCATATCCTTCGATTTGAAATAAACCAGTACATGTCCTGACAAGGAAACAGTGACTAGTCAAGCGGTTGTAACATCAAGTATCAGTAGGCACTTTGCTCTGGTCCTTCTGCCAACGATCTTTGTCCAGGCTCATGGCGTGCACTTTCCATCCAAAAAGCCCAAGTTTTCCAATTTCCTTTTCCAACGAAAATCCCAATCTACGCAATGTGTCGTATTTATAGCCAAGAAGGGGAGTGGCCGAAGTCTTGATGACCTTGACGTCCTTGCCCATAGTGAAGACATGGCGTACCGCAAACTCTATGATGTCATACTGAACGTCGGACTTGCGGTAGACCTCCTCCACGTAAAAGTGTCTGATCGTTGCAACCGAGGATGTGCCACTGGAGTAGAAATCTTTGGTCTCGTCCGCAAGAACGTCGTAACCCTTTTCGCTTTTCTTCACAAAGCTTTGCTCGAGCTGCGAATCCCTCGAAGCGTCGATGGCAACAAGACCAACGAATTTGCCACCGTATTCGAGGATAAAGATTCCTGAATATGGCGAACGAGTGTAGTATTTCTGCAGGTTTGCGAAATCCGCCCTGCGCATGAGCTGGGTCGCGGTATCTTCAAAGTATGGTCGGTTGATCCTAGAAAACCAAGAACGGTATGAGTGCGTGTATCATGATGTTACTTAGGGCAGATGTCTACCAGTCAACCCCGAACAGTATCGGGACGCCCCAACAGCCGAATGCTGGCAGCGGTAGCAACCATCCTAAGAAGCGATATTCTGGTTTCGGCCACCAGTCGAGTAACTGGATCATGATACATGACAGTCCGACCCACAGGCTCAAGGTCAATGGATGGAATATAACTGGGCCCGATAGGCAGTCAGAATTGTTTTTATTTCGAAGGGGATTTAAGTCTACCTCGTCTGTTGGCAACCGCGAGCCCTTCCATAGCAGCAAGCCCGAGCGTGAACTTGACGGATTTTTCATCATCAGGCTTGTACGGGCGGATGATTGCCTTGGGCTCGCCCATCGTTTACGCAGATGAAGGGTAGATCTGGGACGTATTCACGCGGTGCACTATAGAAGCCTGGGAGGAAGGACACACGTTCGAACTTCGAAGTATATATTTAGGCACCAATTTGTATATCGACGAGTAGGCGCTCTGAAGCGAACCAGTTGCCAGTTGCAGGTTGCTCACGCGCTCACCAGTTGCTGCAGAACGACTTTTTTTTTTGGAACAGAAATCATGGCACATTTTTCACATCGTGGAGATTGTCAATATTAATGGCGCGCAGTGCTAGTGCATCGTGTGATATGCGCCAGGCCTCCTTTGCCTATGGTAAGTATATATAGTGCGTTTACAGGTATGAATCTCCGAATCCATTCGACTAGCAACGTTAACTGTCTCTAGAGTCTCAGGTATCTGCCAGTATTGATTTGTGAGGGAAAAATGGACAGAAGCGATGGTGGTCCATCTGAATCCGAAGGCTAAATCGTGCCCATCGGACGTAATAATCCCCGACTCGGAATTGCAAGTGTACTGGCACTGTGACAGAACCCACAGATAATCTTGGGCGCTTGAGCTGCTTCTTTACGACTGGAGGGCATGACCTAATGCACTTGTCTTCACCAATGTTCGTACAGACAGCGCGTAGTGAATGGTATGCACATCATGAGAGGAACTAGAAAAACAGAGACCAGGAAAGAGCCAAAAAGAAAGAAGAATACAGTAAATTCTACATCTATTTACTTCTTCTTAGCAGCCTTCTCAGCAGATTTGGTGACTACAGAGAATGAGTATACTGTTAATAGAAACCGTCGAGAATCTCACCTTTACCACCAGATTTGTCGGTCTTCTCAACAGATTTGATGACACCGACGGCGACGGTCTGTCTCATGTCACGAACGGCGAACCGACCCAAGGGTGGGTATTCGTTGTACGACTCGACACACATAGGCTTAGAAGGAACAAGCTTGACAATGCAGGCATCGCCTGACTTGACAAACTTGGGCGACTGCTCCAGAGATTTGCCACTTCGACGGTCAATCTTCTCAATGAGTTCAGCAAACTTGCAAGCAATGTGGGCAGTGTGGCAGTCAAGGACAGGGGCGTAACCAGCACCAATCTGACCGGGATGGTTGAGGACGATGACTTGGGCGTTGAAGGAAGCAGCCTCCTTCGCGGGGTCATTCTTGGAGTCGGAAGCAACGTTCCCACGGCGGATATCCTTGACAGAGACGTTCCTACAGGCGTGTTCATTGAGCAAAAACGGGGAGGAGATGAATGACATACTTGACGTTGAAACCGACATTGTCACCAGGAACACCCTCAACAAGCTGCTCATGGTGCATTTCAACGGACTTGACTTCGGTGGTCACGTTTGATGGGGCGAATGTAACGATCATGCCAGCCTTGATGACACCGGTCTCAACACGACCGACGGGTACTGTTCCGATACCGCCGATCTTGTAAACATCCTGGAGGGGAAGGCGGAGGGGCTTGTCGGAGGGACGAACGGGAGGTTCGATGGCATCGATGGCATCGAGAAGGGTCTTTCCCTTGACGACACCTCCTTTGACTTCCTTTGTCCAGCCTTTGTACCAGGGCATGCTATTTCGACGCTGTAAGAATTCTGAAAGTCTCTCATAAATCACTACTTACTTAGCGGACTCCTCCAACATGTTGTCACCGTGCCAGCCAGAGATGGGCACGAAGGCAACTGCCTTGGGGTTGTAACCGACCTTCTTGATAAAGGTCGAGGTTTCCTTGACGATCTCGTTGAAACGGTCCTCGCTCCACTATTGGCAACACATCAAATCACGTCATCCGGGGAGCATACCACATACTTTGGTTGTGTCCATCTTGTTCACAGCAACGATGAGCTGACGCACACCGAGGGTGAACGCCAGAAGGGCGTGCTCACGGGTCTGACCATCCTTGGAAATACCGGCCTCGAACTCGCCCGTACCACCGGCAATGATAAGGATGGCACAGTCAGCCTGGGAAGTACCAGTGATCATGTTTTTGATGAAGTCACGGTGTCCGGGGGCGTCAATGACCTGATATTCTGCGTGAGAATGCGATTTGGGTGATGGTGGGGTAACAACTTACGGTGACCATATATTTGGGAGTCTCGAATTTCCAGAGAGCGATATCAATAGTGATACCACGCTCCCGTTCGGCCTTGAGCTTGTCCAGCACCCATGCTAGAAATTTTCATTAGGGATCTGTCACTTTTATCGAAGCTGATGGATCACCCACCATACTTGAAGGAACCCTTTCCGAGTTCCGCAGCTTCTTTCTCGAACTTTTCGATGGTACGCTTGTCGATACCACCGCACTTGTAAATCAAGTGACCAGTAGTGGTCGATTTGCCGGAATCGACGTGACCGATGACTGTGATCACTTGATTAACGAGAATATTGATACGGGAGATGATACTCACCGACGACGTTAACATGGATCTTTTCCTTTCCCATTTTAGCGAGTTTCTACGGATGACAGTGAGTTCAGATATGTTGATCGCGTAGATCAGTCACATCAGAGGACAAGAGCGACGTATGGATGGGACTCTCCCCACAAAAGAGGGGTGCAGATAGGGAAGGGAAGCGAAATGAGCGGGATGATACTTACTTATGTTTACAGAAATGAAAGAAAAAAAAAAGTGAGTAAGGGAGAAGACGTGGTGGTGCGAAAGAAAGAGCTGCCAGATGTTTGCTGATAGTTATACCTTTCCGCTCCGAAAATTTTTATCGATTCAAGATCGATGTGATTCGATGCCGATGATAAACTGATACGCCGCCAAAACTCCGCCCGGGACTTGCCATGCAAATTATAACCCCGCGACTACCGGCTATCGACAGTCCTTTGGTGCGCGAACCTTAGAATTGGAATATATACATTTGTCATCGATTCATCTATGGATACAGTTTCTCCCAATAACAGTGCAAGGCGCTTCGTCGACCTAAGATGGCCAGTGATAGATAGACGTAAAAGTAGAGGTCTGCGGGAATATAACGCTGAATCTATGGCTACATACCAAAACAACTCGATCGCCTCTCAGATCTGAAGTCGACATGATTGGACCATCTTTAGGGGTATGGCAGCCAGACCCTGACCACGTTCCAACCGTCAGCTGACACGTGTAGGGAATGCGGGTGGTTGTGGAGCGATTGGTACTTGATTCCCGTATGGCTTCTTCACTCCCCAGCCATCGTGACCAGTGAGGAAACGGCACCGCAGAATTCCTTCAAACGTCGGCCTTGCATCCGCGTCCACTTGTAAACATGCCCTAACCAGCGCCGCGGCATCCCCAAGGGTACCACCTCCGTCCACCTCTTCCCCTTCGTTTGTCTTGTCATCACCACAACGTTCATCCAAAGCGATCGACGCGTTTGCGAATGGGGACTGCAAGCCTTCCTGAGCTTCGGCTGCAGTCAAAAACGGACATTCCCCAACTAGGAGGACGTAGGCCACGACCCCAAACGCCCATACATCCTGCTCCTTTCCGTAGTATCGCTCGCCCCGCAGGATCTCCGGTCCGGCATAGTCCAGCCTTCAGAGAAGCTCATTCAGAAGAGAAATGGATCCAAAAGGGTAACTCACGTTCCGCTGAACGTATCCCAACCAGTATTCTTGATAAGCCCTGAGCTGCCAAAATCTATCAGCACACAGAGTCCGTCAGGGCCAAGGACCACGTTCTCGTCCTTCACATCACGGTGAACTGTGGGGATATGTGAGACCCCTGATATATGGGTGCAAGCACGACGCTTACCGATCCCGTGATCATGCAGAAAACAAAGAGCATCAGCCAGCTGGCCTAGATAACTGCGAATGGCGGCGGGAGGGAGACCCTCCGGATATGCTTCAACCAAGTCAAAAAGGTCCGTCGGAGGGCGTGGTTCACCTGGAAGGTGTTCGGGAGATGTGGAAGGCAGGACGAGGTAGTAGTAATGGTTATCTTCGAAAAAGTCTAGTAGAGGACAAATATTGGGGTGGCCCTTGATGACCTTGCCACCTTCCCAATAGGAGTCCGAGTGCAGGATACATGAAGGTGACATCGAGTGACGTCGTCGTCTCGGATCCCACGGACGCTGAGAGGGGAGTGTGTGTGACGTAGAGGATATAAGAGACATGACATAAATCTCTATTGGTATCGTTCCGTATTCGTGATGGCGTTTCCAGCAATCAGCAAGAATACGCGACTTGATGATCTGCTTGATGACCAGCGGTGGCTGCTCATAGTGAGGCCTGTGGTCCGTAACGCGAAAGAACTGGCTCCTTACCCCAAGAGCGCCATCCGATCTATACTCCCGGGCCCTTTTCACCAAACCATACGCGCCTCGACCGATTTCTTGCTCGATGAAGAAATCAGATATCGTTTTTCTATCTGGAAGCATCTGTCCATCAGGTGTTGGTGGAGGTTCAGCGCTGACAATAGACGAAAGAGCGTTTCCAACACTGCCGGATCGACGGAGAATTTGTGGCATAGCTGGGGGCGGCGAGGGGGGCTCAATCAGGGCGATTGAAACGCGACCAGCGATTAGAGAGACACGTTGCTGGGAAGATCGCCTGCGAGGACGCGAAAGAGTCGGAGAACGTGATTGTAGTGGGCGATCGGGTTCGGGTGTGTTTGACTGACGAACAGGTGGTTGCAAGGGATCGAGCGGGGAATATGCGTGTATGCGCACTGGCGAGCCAGAGATGGGAGAGTCTGTGAATTGAGACGAAGGCTGGATGTCAGATTGAGCCTGTGGCTGGAGCGCGAGAGGAGTGGCCAGTGATATCGGAGAGGACCGTCGAGGTAGTTTTACAGACGTGCGGGCCGGAAGATTAGGAATGCATAGGTTGAAAATTTTGTCCGGAGAGGAACAAGTGGACGCCGGTGTTGAGGGGTGCTCGTCGTTGGAGTTCCAGTCGAAGCCACGCCCGATGCATGTAACACCCCAGCTATTGCCTACACTAGCTGTCCTGTGCAGCATGGGCGGAGCGGGAGCAAGCCAGTCATTTTCATCATCGAAAGTAAGCTCGAGCGCGGACTCGGCGAGCATCAAGGGGACAAACGAGAGAACGGGGTCGAGCAGATCGAGTGGTCGAGCGCGAAGATTAATTGAGACTGATAGGGAAGTGTACAGCTAATATTGTGACCCGCTGGTAGAGTGCCAGCTGCCAGTGCACTGCCAATTACTAAGTCCGTCTTCACACGGCGCCGCCACCATAGTGCCCCCCTTGTAGTCAGGGATCAGCTCGATGTGGGGGAGACCCTTTCGTCTGCCAGGGAAGCACTCGTGTATGAACTGCCCGCAGCGGGCCACTCTGAGAACGGGCAAGCGCAGGCGGATCAACGCTCGGGTTCACCACCACAGGGGCTTACGACACAGCCACTGGTATTGACGCTTGTTTATCCCTTCCTCATCGCCTGTTGTCATCGCCGTACCCCCCCTCCAAATCGTCCGCCTCAAGTTCAGACAGCGTGCGTATGCTCCTTCGCCTACCCTAACGGACTCCATGTTGTCTACACCGAGTTTCAAATCCGGAAGAGAGACACCGAGGGTGGATGCATTGTTGGATGCATGGATGATGCAACCCTTTGCCTGTTGAAACTTAAATTCGACTTCCTGCTAACACTTCTCCTCAGATCACCATGGTCATCAAGATTCCCATCGTCAAAAAGCGCACCAAACCATTCAAGTCCGTGAACCCCTATGACTCCGTTGCAGTCTCTTACCTCTGACGCAGGCGCCACCAGTCCGATCGTTACCACAGCGTCAAGGAGGCATGGCGGAAACCAAAGGGTATCGACAACAGAGTGAGGCGTCGTTTCAAAGGGCAACTCCCTATGCCCAAGATTGGCTACGGGAGCAACAAGAAGGTAACCAACATTTTCCTCAGTTAACGTCGGGCTGCATCTCTTGCCCCAGACCCGACACCTACTCCCCAATGGCTACAAGAAATTCCTTGTCAGCAACGTTAAGGAGATCGACATCCTCCTCATGCACAACAAAAGCTATGCTGCTGAGATCGCGCACAACGTGAGCAGCCGGAACCGTACCCTTATCCTCGAGCGGTATGTTGCCCTATTGAGACCTGATCGCTTGGTGACATCCTTTCAAAGGGCAAAGGCCCTCGGCGTCAAGGTGACGAACCCTGCTGCGCGTCTGCGGTCGGAGGAGTAGTTCGTTGTCATGTTTTCTCTTGTCACATGTATCCATTCCATATGTTGGAGGTAGCCAAGTATCATCCATTGCAGCGATTCCTCGCTTAGCCGTCTGCACTGCAATGCACCTATTTCCTAATGCAGCCGACTCCCTTCCCTGCACGTCCGCCGCTGCCGCCACCAGAGACTATGAGCAACAGCACAAGGCAAGCACGTCCCCAGCTCGATTCTTCGTCTAACCCTGTCCATGTGAAGACCTGCAGAGCACGCTGGATCCTGGTACGAAAGCAATGGTAGATCTCGTGGAACGTTTAGCTACCCTTCATCACGAATGATTTGACACAGCGCAGGTGTTGAGTGAACAGTTGGGTGGGTGGCTAGCGGCCGTGCGAGGGACAGATGAACAAAGCTTCACACCTCCCATCGCGGGATGCAGAGCGATCATTGCTCCGTCAGTTTGCGCTAGCGTCTCCGTGTCTGGTCGTCTGGCAGCTCACTAGGCGATTACCAGACACGCCGGATACATGTGGTCTGGGCGCGCTGCAGCATGGGCATACAGGTGCATAGATACGACGGGAATGTAAGTCCCCTCTAACTTGGATCACACCGATCTCATGGCTATCACCGAAGTAAGCGGGTCTTCATTCTCGGACCTGCGCATCACGTCCATCTGAACCGCTGTGATGTTTCTGGCTGCGATTATTATGCCACACCGTTCGGAAAGCTACGCCTCGACAAGGAGAGTAAGTCGATGTGAGGAACCCTCTCTAGATACCAAGACGGTGAACCACATTTCCAGTTATAGCAGACCTAAAGAGCTCGGGCAAATTTGGGACCATGTCAATGGACACCGACAAGGATGAACATAGCATCGAGATGCACCTCCCATACATTTATCAGATATTCAAGGAGTCAGATTTCCATCTAGCTTCCGTATATACCACTGATGCATTTCATCCAGCTCCGATATCACAGTGGTGCCAATTCTCGTCGGTTCTATCAACTTGTCTCAGCAAAAAACCTACGGCAACATCCTTGCTCCGTATTTTGCGGAACCGGAAAACTTTTTTGTGATTTCAAGTGATTTTTGTCATTGGTGAGTCGCTCTGACACAATGGTAATCTTCCTGACAAACTATCTGCAGGGGTAGATCGTATGGATACACCTTTTACTATCCAGAGTCGCTCCCCAGCGACGTGCCTGGCGTTTATCTCAAGAGCAACAACACTCATGATTTATCAAAGAGGCCAATTTACACCTCAACACGCGATCTAGACCAGGAAGCCTTGGATATCCTGACTACGTCCCCATCAACGGAGGAGGACTCCCCTGCAGCAGATGCGCACGTGAAATTTTTGGACTATCTAGATCGGACAGGCAATACCATCTGTGGGAGGAAACCGATCGGTGTACTTCTCGGTATACTTTCCGAAATCGAGGAGGGGCATAAGAAGGTGGAACTGCAGTTCGTTCGATACGAGCAGAGTAGCAGGTGTACTAGCGTTCAGGGTTCCAGTGTGAGTTATGCGAGCGCATATATCTCGCTCTCATAGAGATCTTTCGAAATGTACGGGTAGTCGGCGCCTGAAGTGTAAAAGTAGAATGTAAACATTTCAACCTCCCGTAGGAGAATCTCACATATAAGAGGGGTACGGCAACATACGTCCTACTCACAGCATGCTAGGGTAGAACTGTGGTCCGAACGTGTCGCTTTCCTCTTCCTCCGTGCCTGGATCTCCCACGTCATGTATGACCTGTCCGCAAATGTGAAAAGCCGTCTTCAGACTCGGAGTGTCAAACGACAACACACCTTTCCGGTGGTCTCATCGATCACAACATCCTCGAATCCCCAGTCCTTCAAGGACGTTTTGTTGCTTAAATGAGCACCAGACGCAAGCGACATTGCTTCCCACCGATCAACCCCCCGCCCATTAACCATCTCGGACCTGCGAGAAAATTGCGACAGCGTGCAGCAGCCAACTCGCAACGGCAACTCGGGTCGTGCGACGAGAGACCGACACATGGCAATAATCGGTGCCGCATGGGAGACGAACAACACACGCTCGTGGTGGCACATGTCCTGTCGCGCGCCCATCTGGCGGATCAAGATCTGGAGTACGTCGGTCATGCGGGCGTGGATGCCTTCTAGGTCTTCGCCCTTGCGCGACGGAAGCCAGACGGAGCTCCAGGAGGGTTCTATTTCCACCGTCTTCCAGGATGCACTGATCTCGGGCAGTACGGCCCGCAGTTCAGTGGCATTCTGGGGCCGGGGTAACAGACCTGTGCCGGGGGCGACCGTGGAATACCATTCTGATAATCCTGTGGGATCTCGTCAGGGATCGGAAAGCGATTCACGGAAATGGAAGTTCAGACCATGCTCGACATAGATCGGGAGAGACAAACGCTCTGCGACGGGTTTAGATGTTTGGAGGCAGCGATCTGTTCGATGCTGCCGGTCAGGATCGGACGATCGAACGATGATGGCAATTTACAGTATGGAGAGCTAAAGATCACAGTTGGCTGCTTGTCCTTTGGGAGGGATTCAAGATAGGATGCCAACTCGAACGCTTGAACCTGGAATGTGATCATGTACAACGAGGAAACGCAAGAAACGAACTTTCTTACTTCTCCGTGTGCAGCTAACGGTGGATCCCTAGCGAGGCCCGTCGGGCTCGACCTATGCCATGATTTTCGTGTGAAACGTCCTTTCTAACGTCTGCGATCCCCTACTGACCAGGTTGCCGTCAACCAGTTGGCTCTAAAACCTGCAGGACGTTCGCAAGTCCACAGATGAGTACGAGCGGTGGATACTTACCGTGCCTGGCGATATAAATCGTCTCTATCATGGGTGACTCTGAAGGTATCGACTCACTCAGTGCCGTGTTGAACCTACGCGTCTGGTCTTTGGCTCAGAACCGAAAAAAATTCGCTGACAGCAGGATTTGAACCTACGCGGGCAATGCCCAAGTGATGATGAGTGTTCAAATCACTCGCCTTAACGACTCGGCCATATCAGCTTGTCCAAGCCACCGGACATATAACAAATTGATTTGTCTCCAACGTCACCCGCCAAGAGCCTCTCCAAGCGCGCGGTCCACCACCACACCCCCGATCGTTCCTGGCCGTTCCTTTTCGTCTCTTTTTTTCGTCTACTTATTGGCTGCCTGGGAGCAGCACGGGAAATTCATTGTAATGGACTCGCTCATCCCGTTCACGACGTCGGGATCTTTGGTAGATTGCGTGGACAGTACGTCTGCCGAGTCAACTCCACACCCGCACACCTGCCCTGAGCTATGATCGCCTTGCCATGCTCGTTCGCTTCCCGACTTAGGAAAGATGCTGGTGGTCCTCAGGGACGGTCGAAAGTTACACGGCGTGTTGCGCTCTTACGATCAATTCGGTGCGTCCCCCGGCCGAGACACGCAACAGCGACGGCTGGTTCTCATCGCACGTCACCCTTCAGCGAACCTTGTACTTGAAGATACCGTCGAACGGATATACCACGGGAATGTATTCGCGGAACACTGGCATGGTCTCTTCCTCATTCGGGGAGAGAATGTAGTATTGCTGGGCGAAATCGTACGGTCGCCAGTACGCCTGTTCTCATTCGGTCTGTTGATTGCACGATCCATCCAGGACCTTGACCAAGAAGACGACGTCCCATTACGACAAGTCGACTACCAATTTCTGGATCCATATCACAAAAACGACATTGCCAAGAAGAAAGTTCGTGAGGATTTCAAGGCAAAGGTTTTGTATGAGCAAAAAGGGTTCTGCAAAGAAGGAGGCGAAGGAGATGGGTATTAATGGGAACATGACTATCACATTGACAGGTTGTGTTGTATAGGCAGAGGGAAATTGGAACAAGGCTACAATCTTGAGTATATCACTGCAGTATCCAGTGGGAAACAATAGGGTATAGTACATCATTATACGCAGCTATGATGACCTCTTTTTACTCCTTTCTGAAACATTGGGTTTCTCAAACCCATTAACCTGGCTTGTCGGGTAGAGTGTTTTCGATGACGGTTGCAAGGTGCCAGTTGGTTGTGGGTAGAGTATGTCTTCAATGCATTTACGTATCTCGCGCTCGCGCGTAGTGAGTTTGAGCAGAATACCTTCTTTCGTCTCTTTTTCAAATGAGACTTCTGCAACACGAAGTTTCTGCCACCTGGAAAACTGTTAGATGAGTCTACAAGGAGCACACATTGGGAAGCCTTACCCCGCGTGACGCTCGCACTTTTTCTTGCCAGTACACCACCACTCTCCATGCATTGCACCGTCAAGCGGCATGGCATCGTTAGCCGACCCTACCTTGGCTCGTTCCTCCTCATAACTCTCCAACACTTCCAGACCAAAGTCTGCCCATTCCTCCTCACCGAAACAAAGCCTCTGATCCCATCCGCACTCGTCCACCTTTCCCGCCCTCTCCGAAGCCAGATCCACCACTTTCTCGCGCCACAACACCATGTCTAATTCGTGTTTCATGAACTCGCGTTCTTTGACCACTTCTTCGAGCTGTGCGTTCAGGTGTTCAACCTCGCGTCCAGCTTTTCGCTTCGCTGCAGAATCGAGGGGTTTCGGCCTGGTGTTGTCGCTGTCAACATCCATCATTCCAGGACTCGTCCCGTTTGCGTCGGCGCAGACTACGATACCCTCTCGTTTGACAGCGTTCTTGACACTCTCCCACAACAGATCGCGTGAGCCGCCCGAATTCTCCCATTGTGCGATGCGTGCTTGCATGGACATCACTCCACATTCGTGAGAACAATATTTCGAGAACGCGCCACGGGACGGCTTGTGGCATGCATCGGGTGATGAAGGATTCTCGTGTTGAAGTCCGAAAAGGCATCGCCGCTTCCACGTGGTCCGCAGGTGCGAGTGTTCTGAGGTGACATATCCAGGTTCAACGAATCGGTGAGAGGATAAGGAATAGATACGCACTTTGAATGCAGGGTGGACAAATGAACTGATCGACCAGATCAATTTCCAAGTCGGGCATATGGACGCACAGGGTGTGGAACCACTCATCACAACTGTTGTTGCGTCAGTTCAATACCCAGCTTTGTGATCCATTCTGATACCCACCGATCACACGCAATCATCATTCGGTCTTCGTCGTACCGCGTCTTGCATACACAATAAAGTTTGTCGTCCTCTTTCTCACTCTCTTCTGCGTCAGGTTCAGGAACGGGTTCATCCGCAACGGCCGGGATGACGGAAGTGGAACGCGACCGCGCACTGACGTTTACAACGCCCTTGAGAACGCTACCTTTTGGCATGGTATCCACAGCACTGGTTTTGGTTTTGACTTTGGGAGGAGGTTTGGCCTTTGGTTTCGGAGGTTGTTTCGTCTTGGCGGCAGACTAATTGAAACTTGAGTTGTTGGTCATTCACGTAATGACGTAGGATACACGTGCCTTTGATGCTTCCTTTTTCTTTTTGCTTCCCACTTTTTCAGCCTTTTTACCGCGCACCGCTGGAGGGGGCATGGAAGCCCGGTCTTTCTCTTCGTCCATCAAGAGAGGAGGACCCTTGGCTGATGTTGGGCAAGGGGAAATTTCTCTCGAACCGTGTGCACCACCTGCACCAGCGCCCTGGGAGGGTGCTAAAGCGGACTCCATTTGCACTTTTGGCTTCGCAGGGACGGGATACTCTTCGACAAGAAGTCCTTCGTCTACATCCATCATGACTTGCTCTGAAACTGGTGGCTCCCTCTCGCACGTATCTTCTCGTCTGGGAGATCGGGGAGGTGAATTGGGCCGGACATCGGGGGGTGCATGATACTCGTCTTTAGTGGGCAAGTGTGAAAGAGGTTGCGAGGTACTCCTACGCGTGCTTTGCGAAATGTTGGCGGGAGTTGGGTGCGTTGACATTGACACTCCGAACGTTCCTGATTCCTCGGTTAACGCAGGTTGAGCACATCCCGGAGACGGTCGGCGGGGGAGTGTTTTAGTCATGTCACCCACTTCTGCACTCCCCGGGGTCAGCTCTGCATTGCCTGTTGATGGCTCGGTAACGGTCGGATCAGAGGTCGCGAGCTGGGTATTATTACTCGATTCTGCCTTGGTATCGGAAAGCTCGGGCTCAAGGACGATTTGGGTCTCGAAGTTCTCAGTGTGTAGATCCAAGACAGGCGGGGACGGTGCACGTGGGGCAGGAAGGGCGAGACAAGGAACATTTGCAGGGTGCGTTTGTGGTTCTGATTGTGCAGGCGGCCAAGATTGGGCTGGCGTCGGTGATGACAGGTGGGGATCGAAGTGAGCTCCTTTGGTAGGTACTCGCAAGTTGGTCACCAGTGGTTCCCAAGTAGGGGAGCGAGGTGGCGGGGGCCTCTCGCTGGTGTAGAGTGGAGGGGTGGACACTAGGTAGATGGGGGTGAGACGGTGGATAAATCATGATATGAAGGGAAAGGCACACCATTTCCTGCGGCGACTTGCGACGTTTCCATCGCCCGATCTCCCGTGGCTGGGGGCGCTCCATGACTCTGAATTGCTCTCGACCACGGATGAAGTTCTAGAGGGCTGCAGAGGATGTTTGACATGTGTGCTGGCGAGACACGCGTTGGTTGCTCTTCCCATACACGGATCGGATGACGCTGAGGGGGAGGCTGGACATGAGAATCGAGCCGCGCGTTCATGGTGTCGGCTGAGGCCAAGTGGGTATGGCGCGATCGTTGTGGCTCTCGGGATAACGTAGTCTCTCGAGCCTCAAAGTGTCTCTCGTCGAGCCTTGGCATGAAAGGCGATGGTTCATGCCTGGTGCGGGGCTCGAAGACGAAGCGTTCGGTGGGTACGTCACGTCCGGGGGTTTGGAAGTGAGAAAAGTCGGGCCTCGGCGCGTCTCTTATGGGGGACGAGTCGGTAGAGAGTATTTCGATGCCCCCTGCCATCCTCGGGCCGTGACCGTAGCGGGGAGATGTGGGGTCGGATCCTGAACCGGCGGGTATGGGAGAAGAATGGTGGGGAGAACGGAAATGGTGGGGAGAATGACGGGGAGGAGAAATATTGGGAGGAGACGGGTGGGTGGAAAGCGCGAACGGAGAGGGGTGGTGGAGGGGATAGTTATTGAGCGGGCTAGCGGATGGGTAGAGACGGGTGGTTGGAGAGGCGGAGGGGTCTGGAGAGGGGGAACGAGCGGCGCGTGAGTGGTAGTGTCTGGCATGCGGGGCGGGGGCGGAGACTGCGGAGATCCTGCGACGCTCCTCGGAAGCGACGTGGACGAGCGCGTCGAGGCCGAGAAAGGGGCGGTGCTCTGTGGGGGCGTTGAGAATGGAGAGAAGGGAGGCAGACGGTCTGTGTGCGGGGTCGTGGGGAGTCGGAGAGGGGTCGCGGAGGAGGGAGGAGATATCCATCCGGCGTGGGGACATGGCGGTATGCGATAGAGATGGGAATTGCCAAAACTGCACTACGAACACGACTGGGTGTACAACGAGACATTGCGATGGCAATCCACTCGAAAGACCTTCCAAACGGCCATCCACGGACACACCGCACCCAAGTCCCATCGCTGGTCCCTCTCCAGCCGTCCAACGGTCTCAAGGTCCTCGACCGGCCCCGTCCCGAGGGGGGGCTGGTCCTCGTCGAGATGCTTTTTCTAAGGCTGCGGACGGGGGGTGAGCGGGGCGACGAGGAGGAAGAGGGGACAGACCTGTGTGTTGTTGAAGAGGCGGGGTGCCAGCGGGTGCGGGTTTTGTGGGAAGAACTGTACAGTTGGACCCCGGATGGAGGGTGAACCTAAACCGCTCCTCCAGTCCCCCCCCGTCCACCACATGTCGGTGGCAACCCGCAACCCCTTCGCCATCCTCGACGGTCAGTCTCCCCTCCTGCCCATCCTCACCCCCTCACGCCTCCCCCAGAGGACGACGCTCCCCCGGCACCGGAGCCCGCACCCGCACCCGCCCAGCAGCAGCCACCCCCACAGCAGAAGCGCACACGGGGCGGCCCCGCATCCCGCGGCGGAAAATACTACCAGCGCGGCGGTGCTCGCCAGACCTCTGATCGCGATCAACCCGCCTCCGACGATCCCCCCGCTCAATCAGATCCAAAACAGAGACGGCGTCTGTCCCTTTCCCTCTTCTCTCCCGCTCCCCTCTCATCCCTTCCCCCCAGCCGACGGCGAACGCAGAGAGGGTCGCGGCAGAGGCAGAGGCGCAAATCGTGGCAGAGGCCGCACCTTTGACAGACACAGCGCCACCGGCAAGACGTCCGTCCTCGTCCTCGTCTGCTTCCCATCGCTCATCTCCTTCCAGCGACTCCGACAAGAAACTGCACAATGGCTGGGGTGGCGACGATGGAAACGCCGAACTCAAGGTCGAAGAAGCAGCCTCCCTCGACGCCGCAGCAGAATCGGGTGGTCTGAACGACTGGGCTGCTCCCGCCGCCGCCGCCGATGACTGGGGTACTCCCGCACAAGATCAAGCTCCCGAGCAGGCTCCAGCAGACTCAGAGAAACCAGAACCCGCCCGCAGAAAAGACCGCGATCAGGAGGAAGAGGACAACACCCTCACCCTCGATCAGTACATGGCACAGAAAAAGGATCACGACTCTGCTCTCCTTCCCAAACTCGAGAGCCGCAAGATCGAAGGTCAAGAGGATTGGGATGGTGCAACCCGTCTGGAGAAGGGTGAAGGCGAAACCTACTTCTCCGGAAAGGTACCCTCTCATCCCCTCCTCCGAGTCCCACGTCTGATTCCTTCCCAGACAAAGGCTACCCCAAAGCAACGCACCGAAAAGAAAGAAAAAGTCTTTCTTGAAATCGATGCCCACTTTGAACGCCCATCTCGCGGCGGTCGTGGTCGTGGCGGTGACAGAGGAGAGGGCAGAGGCCGTGGCGGTCGTGGTCGCGGCGGCAGGGGACGTGGTGCCACCAACGGCACTCCAACCGGCACAGTGAATGTCGATGACGAGACCGCCTTCCCTTCCCTCTCGTAGGCAAACGTGAATTCAGGCAACCCTTGACGAGTCCTCTGGTGTTACTTTTTTCAGTCGTTGTATGCTTTCGTGTGCCAACTGGATTCAGACAATGATCTTCCTTACCCCCTGTGTCGTATGACAACGTCCCGCACTGTAGATATCTTGACACCCACGGCAACGAAAACTTTTCACACCCATTATAAAACGGGTGTCTGAACGTGACGCAACCTAGCCCTTCACTAGTCGCGCAAGTCACCCACCGTGGGTTCCTGTCGAGGACATTTGCGCGGACCTCCTCCGGGCCGATAGAGACTCGCTAGCGCTCTACTCGCTCGAGACCGGCCTTGAAGAATGGTCTATGTCACAGTAGTTGCGCAAACATGCTCTGAATAAAAATGTTCTCATGACGTTGGTCTCGACTCGTTCCCAAAGTACTCCCATTGCCCGGCCGGTGGCTTCTCCTCCAATGTCTCCCAGCTGTGTGACGATCAGCACTGTGTGAGGCTCCCGAGCGCGGGTCACCTACGCTTTCCACTCCAACATGTTCTGGACGAGTTTCAGCTCGTCATTCGCAATGTCCAGGGACTCCTCGACCTGTCCCTCGTCCAGCTGCTTTTCTACGCTGGCGATGTCGCCATTTGCACCCTGCACGATATTGAGTTTGCGTTTTGTAAGGGCTTCGACGCCTTGTCTGTAGACGGACGCCGACGGCATCGATGCTAACGCGGACAGCGTGGAACTGTAGGTTTCTGCAAGCTCTGGGAGCGGATTTGGGTGCACTGGGAGGCCCGTGATCCCGGTCGTCTTCTTGACGACTTGGTGTAGCACGGGACGCGTGAACCTGAGCATGGTGGATGTCGCGGAGAGGCTTATCCCGATCCGTCCATCATGGCTTCTCTCGCACTCCCCCAAACGCGCTCGTTTTTCTCCGCGTTCGCCCTGCCATGGCTGACGCGCACCTCCCTGAGCCCGGCACTCCTCCTTGACCTCCTCCCCGCGATTGTTCTCGCCGTACCTAAGAGCAAGGTCTCCCATTCCCGAAAATCGATGCGGAGCGCCAACAAGGGGCTCAAGGACAAGCAAAGCACGTCTCGCATCTCCACCCAATGTTTCTTTCTGACCGCCGTTCCTTGCAGACATTGTCAACTGCCCAGCTTGTGGAGCAGCCAAGCTCGCACACCACGCCTGTAGAACTTGTTACGATGCCATCATCGCAGGAGCCAGACAGCAGGTCAAACAGGCTTCTGGCGCACACAACACGTTGTCTGCTACGGTAAAAAGGTCTTCATAGGATCGTCTTCGCGGCTCGAGAGGGGTGTCTTGCAATCTCGTAGGGAATTACATACACTCGACTCGCAGGATAGCATGATGTGATATTAGCCGTGTGACGCTCAGCAATAGACCACAGGCGGTGCAGGGAACTGCTACTATCCATGTTCGTGTCCGCGCTTCGTTCCAGCCTAGCCTCTATCGCTGCGGCGAGAACCATGTCTACCCACGTCGCCCCGAACCTCACTACCATCCTGGAGAAGCGTCCGGACGACGTGGTCATCACTTTCGCAAAACGCACTGCGATGGGGAAACACCGGAAGGGCCAATTCAAAGACTCTCCGGTCGACGAGATGATGCAGGCGCTGTACAAGGTGCGCTCGGTATCCGGCGCCCGAACGACAGGATAGATGTTCTCTCCCACAGGCAACGTTCAGAGACACGGGACTGGACCCCCGCAAGATAGACGATATATGCGTCGGTGCGTACTTGGCATCTTTCAAGCATTGGAGACGCGACGTAGGCCTTGCCAGGAACTTGCCATCCACCTTCTCCTGCGTATTCATCTCGGGCGGCTGCCCTGGCTGCTGGCATACCCCACCAGGTACCCATATCAACGGTGAACAGACTCTGTTCCTCGGGTCTCATGGCCATTCGGAACATCGCCCACGCGATCCAGTCCAAGGAGATCTCTCTTGGCATCGCAGTCGGCGTCGAGAACATGACGCTCAAGTGAGTGATACGCTGCCGTCGGTACATGTGTGGTTTTCGCATGCTCAACCAACAGTGCTCGCCCGACACCGATCATCGCGGAGGCAGTCGACGACGATCTGCAGGCGCGTGATTGCATCCAGGTACGAGACGACAGGTCCCCTGCCTTGCTCGCACTAAGGTCGTCCGACTCTAGCCAATGGGCTGGACTGCCGAGATGGTTGCGCAGGCGTACAAGGTCCCGCGCAGCAAGCAGGACGAGTACGCGCTGATCTCCCACACCAGAGCCAATCAGGTAACCCGTCTCACCCGATCAATGCGGGGCTTATGATCGAGTCAGGGGTCAGGCTCTCACCAAAGGCGTGTTCGCGGATGAAATCATTCCGATCGAGATACGCGGCTCCATCATCTCTGTCGACGACACGGTCCGTCCAGGCGTGACCATGGACTCCCTTGCCGGTCTGAAACCCGTCTTTCCTGATTGGGGCGACACAACCACGGCAGGCAATGCCAGTGGCATCGGCGACGGCGCGGCGCTATGCATCCTCACGACGAGGGAAAGGGCGCGTGCCGAGGGCATGGAAGTTTTGGCCAAGTGGGTCGGATGCGCCGTTGTTGGTACGTCGCTTCGCGATCAAGTGTAATCTGAGATCGCTGCCTGAGCACGCGTACACTAGGCGTTGAACCGAGGTTCATGGGGATCGGGCCCATCGCAGCCATTCCCAAGGTCTTGTCCCAGATCGGGTTGTCCAAGGAAGATGTCGACGTCTATGAGGTGCGACGTCCACACCTCGTTCTAACGAAGCTCACCCCAGTTTGATCCACACAGATTAACGAAGCTTTCGCATCGCAGTTTGCACACTGCGTCGAAGAGCTTGGGATTCCCATGAGCAAGATCAATCCAAAGTATGTCTTTTGTCATCGCTCATCGCCAACTCTTGATTCGTGCCTACAGTGGCGGCGCGATAGCCTTGTCACATCCCCTCGGGATGAGTGAGTCCCTCGTAAATCCTTCACTGACACCTGGTTGACCGCAGTCTCGTTTATAGCTGGTCTGCGTCAAGTTGTGACTGGACTGGCCGAACTCCGCCGGAAAAACAGGAAAATATTGTGCACCAGCATGTGCGTGGGTAGTGGCATGGGCGCAGCGGGCATTTTCGTGAACGAAGCGCAGCCACTTCACTCGGCCAAGCTCTGATGACGTTCCTTGTTCATACCATGTATCATACCGTGATTCCCACTAAGCTACCATTGGCCGTTCGTGACCTGGAGTGCGGCGTCGACAACCTCGGTCAGGTGACCTCAGTTGTTAGTCTCGTTGCTGGGTCATTAACCAGTTTTGTTGTCCAGAGTATCGTATAACCATAGTATTTGATAGTCGGCAACAGTGTCCATCATGATACCCACATAAGTCATTGTGTCATGGAAATGGCGTACATACGAGACACGCTATGATAATAAGCTCCTTGGTGCACCTGGCAATCGAGGGGCAAGGTTCTTTGCTTGGGTTGCTTGCCTTCTCCTGCGGTGATCGGTGGTTCTGAGCGCGAAGATGTCGCGATGCAAAATGTATCGCTCGTGTGTCATCGGTCTGGCGGACGGCAAAGGCTCCTGTGATGGCGAGGGGCTTGGTGTTGGAACTAAGCCCGCAGACTGCTTCTCCTGCTTGGCGTCCGTTCTCGTTTCGACGTCCTTCCCCTCTACGTCTTTGTGGGTACCACCCGCACCATTCTGTCCATCCCCGTCAGCCTGGTCACCTTCCTTTCCCTCTGTCTTGTCTTTGCCTCTCTTGAAGCGCTGCCTCTCTTCCCACTCCTGCTTCACTCTGGCAATCTCTTCTGGACTGACAGAGGCTTTCTTGGGTTCTGGTTCCGTATCTGGCGCGCGCGTCGCAAACCCGCGATCGGTGAGATGAATTGGGCAGGTGTAGAGGAAATCCGCGGTGTCGATCGTCGCGAGGACAGTCGTTGTGGGCTTGTAGCATATGTAGCACGCCTTGGCGGTAGCGGCGGTCTGACACTGGCGCGTTGCAGGCAAACGGGAAAGTCGGAGTAAATGAGACGTACCCGCTTGTAGTATAAATTCGGGAAGATCATCCTTTGACGGGACCGAAATGGTGTTGGCAATAGTGTTGCCGCGGTTCGGCTTTCGCCCCGCCAAAACTCGGCTCGGCTTGCCAAATTTGGCAGGGGTTAAGCCGAACCGCGGCAACACTAACATGGCAATCAACACTTCTGCTGGCAGACTGCCTGCAAAAATACTCATAGACCACTTCAACCCTCTTGAGAGGCTCGAGAACAAATTGAATTGAAGATACTATGAGTGTAAATACTGTGGACTGGATGGGACAGGCAGTTGGATAGAAGGGTGCAACAACAAACCACTGAAACAGCCCTTTCAATTGCACAGCAATGGCAGTGGACTGAGGCTGAGGCAAAAGCTCTTATCCATGACCTCAAGGAGTATCAGACATGTACTGGGGTGTTTGCAGGTGCTCAAGCTGATGCCCTCAAATGGTGGGAACAACTTTCCATTGCTATGACACAATCTCCTCTCAAGGCAATGGCAGTCACTCTCCACTGTGGTTCCACATATGGCTGATGTTGAGAGGTATTTCTCAGGCCTTGGTAGAATACAGTGTGTCAAACATTGTAACCTCACTGTTGATATGTTTGAAGGCTTGAGCAAGCTATGCTCAAATTATGTACACCATCTGTATAAAATCAACTCATTGAAAGCATGCTCACATGCACACTCAACCACAGCTTGGTATTGATCCAGAACTGGTGAAGGACCTGACAAAAACATTCACATGGGTCCCACCACTTGCCACACAGTCCAAGTTCAATGACTTGGATTATCTTGCTGGTCCAGAGGTCATCACAGATGAAGAATTGAGCAGTGCTTTCAATGCACTCGAGCATGAGAAACAGGACTTGGGACCTTCTGCAAAGTTGAGTTCGAGCATAGTGGTGGATCCAGAGCTTGAACTCGATAGAAACGAGGTACTTGAAGGCCAGGTATACAGCTAAGATGAGTCGGAGGTCATAAACAAAGGTACACTGCCCATGGGATTCGTCGAAGACATCTCAGTGCTGGATGAGGCAGGAGAGGGCCAGTGGAATAGTCATGCCTTACTATCATCTGAAGGCATTATGTCGTCGCGGCAATCTACAGTTTTGCTACATCAGTAGACATGCTTCAAAATCGCCAGTACCCTTCTGCCAAGTTCTGCCATTTCGCCGGCAGACTCTGCCTCAAAATACATACTGATTCTAATCTAATCTATTCCTCGAACTATTAAGCTACAGAAAGTCACCCAATATTCGACCGTGCTGCAGGTGCTGTGTCGTCGCAGTATGGGTTGCTTGGACGAAATTGGGCAATGAAGCGTGAAGCACAACTCCAGTGCAGAGTGGACGGTTATGTACCACAATAAGGTTCTCGCCGGGGGCGTACCGAAACGAATATTTGCAAACAGATTCTAAACGGTTGTGCTAAGTATTTTTGTCTGAGGATGTGTTTTGTACGCTCGTCATTCAAGGGCACGTCTGATTGGGCCAGTGGACCCTCGACCCCGTAACGCACCATCTAGGGTGTGGACCGGGTTTACTCTTGTGCCCGAATACATGTACTAAAAGCCATGGTATTTTTTGATCCATGCTGTGTGACGATTATACGGAACTACACGGTATCAATGCTATCCTTGCAGGAGGGGGTGGGAGAACATGGAAAGAACGAAATACGAGCGTGTGGTGACAAACAGAACATTGTGCGTGAAACACGGTATCCATGGCATCCATGGTATTTTCGAAATGCGGGATATAACATACAACTCAGTTGGAATACGAAGGAGGTCCTGTCATTCACTGAGCGATGAAATCAGAATCCCAAAGAAATTGGACGAACCAGGGGAGCGAGTGTTCTGCAACGCAGACTGCAGTATTTGCCGTTCTTCGAACGTCAGTGAATCTACTAGTCGAATGAGGCCGTCAACAGACGCCTTCCGGTCTTGCTGGGCAACTTCAAGGAAACGCTTCAGAAGGTAGTCTGTCCTCAATCTGACCAACATGGATGACAAATCCAACTCTTCCAGGGCGTTCGCAAGAGTACGATTGTCAGAACAATCGACGGTGGAAACGAGTGAGTCCAGGAGTTTCTCCAGAAGCTCCGAAGTTGCCTCTGGGTTGCTATCAGCCAACCTCGCAAGCGCCTCGGAACGGGCAAGGCGTGCGCGGAGCGCCCAGTAAAAGAAGCGACGAGCTTCCTTCCACGTAGCAGGTTTGGCGCAGCCCTTTGCTTCCATGCGGCCAGTTCGACTGAAGGTGGACGTGAACATGGAAACCACAAAATGTAATGTGTTTGAACTTACTCATGAAGATCGGCGTACAACAGCGCGATTTGCTTGTAAGTGGGTTGCAAGAATGTCTCCCTATCGGCCAACGCTTTTGAAGTCGTAGCTTTCTCCTCGTCGGATTTGCTGGGATCCTTGCTGGCAGCCTTCAGGGATGCATATGTAGAGTCAAGGCGTTCCATGAGAGAAAGAATCTTGTCTCGGCGCATCTTGATCTCCACGATACCTTCGGGTTCCAACACACCCGCACGCGCGTCAACATCAGCGTACATCTCCATCTTGGAGGAGTTGATCGAGGGATCTAGCACGACCCAAGCGCCCCCACGCAGTTCACCGTTGGGTACGATGTAGACGAAGACGGGCTGCTTGTAGCATGACAACCCATCGACGATCTTCGAGCCCTGTTTCAAAACTTCGTCGTACATATCCTGTTGACCACCGGAGAAGCCACGCCAGTTCGCAAAGATGATAAGCGGAAGGCCCTCGCGGTTGAAGTCAAAGATGGCCTGGGCCGTCTTGTATGCGGAGTTCGGGTACCATACTTGCCCGGCTTCCATAACTTTTTGCTCGAATGACGCGGGGTTGGCGGGATCCGCAGGGATAATACGTTCGATGGTACGGGTCTCGACAGCAATGACACCCAGGGGAATGCCACCTAACCGCGCACGACCGACGACGACAGTCTGGGCCCATCCAGAGAGCGTTTCCTGGAAAGAACCCTTGTCGAAGAAGCCTGGTAACCACTTGGACGTCTGTTCATCAACCTTGCCCTCGATAAGCCAGCGCGGATCATAAGGACCCTTGGGTGGAACATAAGCAATCTCGCGATCCCAACTGTCCGACGTCTCGCGGATAGGGAGTGGCTCTCCTTTGATTTCAGGAATATACGATAACCACTGCAGAATGTGAGTAACGCCCTCCAAGTCGCTGGCCGCTGTCAGGTGTGAGACACCATTCTTGTGCATGATTTGGGTACCACCGAGTTGTAGATTGGAGGTGTAGACTTCACGACCAAGTACCTTGTTGAGCGCGGGCGCTCCAGTCAAGATAATAGGTTGCCCTTCGACTTGGACAGCACGTTCACCCAGACGGACAAGGTATGCCCCGATGCCGACGGAGCGAGCAGTCACCAAAGTGATGGTGAAAATATCGTCGTAAGCACGTGATGTCTCTCCCGCAATCAGACCAGACCCCCTCAATGACTCAACACCGAGACCATCCTGAAGTCCGATGATGTCTGTGATCTTGTAGCGAATCTCTTTATCCACCTCCACCTCTGTCGTACGAATGGCAGCGGCTGCCTTTTCTTGCACCTTGAGGTAGTTCTCACGAGTCAAGTAGAGGTATTCGAAGCCTTTCTCTGGATGGGCTTCATCATTCCAAGCACACGAGAAGAGGTTCATGACCTCCTCTGCAAGACCGATACGAGCACCTGAGTTGGCGGAAAGGTAGACACGGGGAAGGCCTTGATCGCGTGCATACTTCGTGACGAGGTAGAAGAATTGATCTTCGATTGGTCCGAACGAACCAATCTTGTAGGTGATGTCGTTTGCGACGACAACCATCTTGCGACCGTCGGGGTATTCAGGCGTTCTGAGCGTGAACACCCAGGCGACCATCCCGAACGTGTTGTTACCAGGGGCACGGTCTACTTCCGTGAGCTGATCGTGCTCGTCGAGCACGAGCTCCTTAGCTATGAGTAATTTCTTGGGCAGAATGAGCGACGAGTCGAAAGTTCGTGCCTTGATCCAGAGATTGTGGAGGGCTTTCGAGAACAGCTCGGGGAAGTCATAAACATAAGTGGTACCGATGAGGTGAGCCTGATAACGCTTGGGCTGTAACGACTCTTTAGTCGGGTAAGGCTGGTTAACTGGCTGGAGATGAAGGGGTCCCTTCTCTCCAATTGACTTGAAGATCGTTGTACCCTTGTCAGTGGCGATTTCCTGGTACCCATGGAAGTTGACGACAAATCCAGATACGTTCTCAATAATGCAACGGATGGGCGTCACATTGCCTTCATCATCTTCAAGAGCGATACGAATCTCTGATCCGGTAACGTGCAAACGCCAGAGTCGCTTGCCGTGGCGTTCGATGAATCCAGAAATCGCTTCCAAGACATCCTCATAGGAAACTTGAAGGTTGTAAACAAAGTTCATGAAGATGTGGTTGACATCGGCGTTGCGGTACTGCGCGCTGACGACTTCTAGTGCATCCAGAATGCTGGTCACGAGTCGGTCGGTCTCGGAAATGAGGTACTGTTTCGTGTTCATAGAACCGCGCAAGCGTCCTGGACGAACCAGTGCCCGGACGAAGAATCGATTATCGAGCTGGTTCTCCCTGGCAACAGCGTGGTACATGTGAATCTGCTTGGTCTCCACGAAGACTGGCGTGAGCCTGTAGTGAGACAGACGACTGAGCTCAAGTTGGAAGGCTAGCGCGGGCTCGATGTTACGGATCGCCTGTTCTTCCGTCCATTTGCCGTCGGCACTCCTCAATGTGAAATACATTGGGTACTGTCCACGTTTGCAGATGAGGATCGACACACGGCGGACGCCGCGCTTCACGAGAGTTGCATCGTGTTCATTAACGAATTTAAGAGCTTGCTCTGCCCAGGCCTCTTCGAGTACGTCATCTGCCTTGTCGAAGATGCGGAGTGCCAAGTTCAAGACATTTGGCGGCTCTGTATTGCCATACCGTTGGCGGAACTCTTCGGGATCAAATAGGGGGAGGAGAGCAGCAATTTTCTCAAATCCTTTTTCGAGGGCAGCTAAATCAGAGAACGAGGCAATCGCACCGGTACGAATAGGCTGAGATTGGTTGCGATTGATTATATAGGATAGATCGCTGACAGAACCTTGACGTCTCGGATCACTTATGACCGGGTTAGATACTTTTTCTGCCAAGACATTCATGTACGTACGGAGAACTCAGGCTAGGAGTTGCGGGTGGTGAATGTGAACGCCCGAGGTTGAAACGCCAGGTTAGGGCACCTGGGAGCTCGCCATCATCGAGACCGTCACCTTCCTCGTAATCGATCGACAGCAACGAGTACGCGCGGTAGGCGCGGCGAACGTAAACCTCGAATGCAGCTGCAAAACCAACATCAGGTCAAAGAGACAGCAAGTGAAAAGAACACACCGAGAGTCACGACAGGGTCAGCATGCAAGAAGAACGATGGAAGAACGTCATAGACGGTGTAGCGCGAGTCGCTGAGCTCACGCAAAATCTCTGAGGAAGGGGTTCTACAAGGTGAGGAGGTGAGGAAGGTAGAGAGTGGCAGTGCAAGGGGCTACATGCCTATTCGTTGTGCCCTGCTCGCCGTATATGCTAGAGGTCACAGACGCTTTGAGGATAGCTTCCATCTGGACTAGACGCTCTTCATAAGAAGGCATCTGCCCGAGTATAAGCACTTCGCGAGCTTTCAGGGCAACAGCGGTCGAGGACCTAAAATACCTCTTAATTACACAACGGATGAGACGAGAAACGGACAAACTTTGACTCGAGCGCAGCGAGATCGCTGAGCACCTGGTACAACCAGCTCTCCGTGCTGGAAACGGGAAGGCCACTTGATTTAATGTAGTCCAGGATCGAAAGCACCAGTCTCGACTTGCTTTGCGCTTTGGTGTGACTGAGCACGAGAGCCACCACCTTGTCGAGGTCGTCCTTGTTCTGTTCTCTTAGGCTCAGAACTCGAGCTTCGATGCTCCCTCCGAACAGCTTCTCTGTCGACTCATAAGCGGAAAGAAGGCTAGCGACGGTATGCACTTCGTGACCCTTCAGGCCACCCATAAACTTCTCTAGGACATCGGATAATGGAGCAAGTTGTGTCCGGAACATCGCACGATCCTGGGGAAGGATAGAGTCTTGAACGTAGTGCTCAAGGACCTTCTTTATGCGGACGGCGGGGAATTCGTGTGCGTCCCCCCGGGACTTGGCACTATCAATAGCTGACCGAATTCCGTCCTCGAGTTTCGACGGTATACGACCGGATAGGGCGGATAGGATAGAGCTGACCTCAGAGTAAGGTAGTTCGGGATCATGAAGGACTTCAATGAGCTCCTTGAAAGTCGAGGCCATGACTTGGTTGTCATAACCTTCGAGGATATCATTCAGCGTTCTTGTACAACGCACAAAGCGCTGGTATGCTCTGTTTCCGACAACACCAGGGGGACCCATTGTTGGGAGGAGGCCGTCGAATGGCTTAGCATGCTTAACTCGAGCAGGATCGTCAAGCGTCAGGATACCAAGGATGTCGCCGGGCTCAAGACTAACACCGGGTTGCTTGACGAACTGCACGGTACCATCTTCAGCAGCGACAAGCGGCATGTACATTTTCATGACCTGAGATAGGTAAACAGCCGACTACATGCTTGGCGGAATCAAGCTCACCTCAATCTCTGCGTATTGCTCGCCGGCATTTATGTGGTCGCCACTGTCAACCAAGAGTCGAATGAGCTTGCCCGGACTTGGACTTCTGAGTTGTGTTGGGTCATTCTCTTGCTCGATCAAGCACGTCTTGGAGTCGACCATGAGTCGCAAAGCTCCAACTTCCTCCCGCCAGTACACCGAATGACTGCGACCATCAAGGAGGATAAGGAGGCCGCCATCAGCAAGAGGTCGCGCTCCGACCATGGTCCGTCCACCGTTCAGGAAGAGGGTCCACATGTGTTTTGAAGAACGGGTACATGTGAAGTTGTACTTAACATTCTCATAGATGAAGTGGACGCTGAACACGGTCTTCAAGAGATCGCGAGCAGGAACTTGGCCTTTGTCCAAGATACGCTTGTACTCGCCGAAGCATGCTTCTGCTGCAAGATGGGCTTTGGTAACAGAACCACAGACAACCGCGAGGGTGGCATCTGGACGCTCTGCGGTGAGCTTGTTACTGATCAAGGAATCTAGCCAGCCGGTAGTGAACGTATTGTCGACGAACGCATCGAGCTCGAGAAGTTTGATGAGGTACTCGACAGTCGTTCTGAAGTCACCGCGAATACTCAGCTCCTTCAGCGCGACGATCATATTCTTCCTACTTTCGTTGCGATCTTCACCATATGCGAAGATGTGGCCGAATTGAGAATCAGCAAACTCGTGAAGACCGCCCGCGGAGCTGACGGAGAAGTACCCCCAGACGTTCGTGCTAGAGCGGAAATTGAGCTCTTGGAGCGAACCGGATGACGGTTTGAAGCCGGCATCCGGGTTCTCAGCCGTGATACGAACCGCAACGACATGTCCCTTGGGACGGGGTTTGCGTTGAAGTTCGTTAGACCCAGGTTTCACCATATCGAAATCGATCTCGGACGAAGCATTGGGTGCAACGCCGTACAACGTGCGGATGTGCCGGATACGATGGAGAGGAATACCCATGGCAATCTGCAACTGCGCAGCGGGGAGATTGACGCCGGTGACCATTTCAGTAGTCGGATGTTCAACTTGAAGTCGGGGGTTGAGTTCCAGGAAATAGAACGTGTCCTCGGAGTGGCTGTAAAGATCTTGTAGATAACCAGTTAGCGGATAACCAAGACGTGGTCAAAAGAAGCACATACATTCAACAGTTCCTGCACTGACATACCCAACGAGTTTGGCGAGACGCACGGCAGCACGTTCCATCTGCTCGAAGGTATCCTCCTTGGCAATGGTCACAGGGGCTTCTTCTATGATCTTCTGATGACGCCGTTGAACGGAACAATCGCGGCCGAACAAAGAGATCGCATTCCCATACTGGTCGGCAAGAAGTTGGACCTCCAAGTGACGTGCCTGTCCTGCAAGCTTCATGATAAAAATAGGTGATCCTAAAAGCGATGAATATACGCGGGGTAAATCTGATGCGCTTCTTTACCTGGAATTTCTCCGGCGACTGCATGATATGCATTCTTGAACGCGTCAGGACGCTCGACCTTTCGTATACCCTTTCCGCCTCCACCTTCGCTGGCCTTGATCATGACTGGCCAACCGATTTGTTCAGCCTTGGTCAGTCCTTCGTCTACGCTAGCCACACAAGCGGCTCGATACACGTCATCAGCAACGGTGACGAACCCCTGGTCCGATAGCACCGTTTCCGAGATTCCAGTTCCAGACCATGCCATCGTAGGAACTGCAGCGCTCTGCGCGACGATTGTGCTCGAGATCTTGTCGCCCAAGCTCCTCATGGCACTTCCAGGGGGACCAATGAACACGATCCGGTTCTTGCAGGCGGAAAGACTCTCTGGTAACCTGGGGTTTTCAGATGCGTGACCCCAACCAGCCCAAACGGCATGGACTCCAGCACGCTCGGCCACATCGACAATGAGATCAACATTGGCATAGTTGTTATTGTTGGAACCACCTGGAACCTCAATGTATTGATCCGCCATGCGGATGTATTCAGCATTGACTTTGAGATCCTCGGGCGTGGCCATGACGGTGAACTGGATAGCCTTCTCTGTTCCAAAGGTTTCGTAACTCCATTGACGAATGGAGCGGATCTCCTTGACGGCAGCGATGCCTTTATAAAGACCTGAGTATATGCGCGTCATGGGCAATGTGAGACGATACCGTTGTTTGCAATTAGGACCTGCAAGGAAACGGAGAAGAGATTAGCTCCGGATACACGCAAAGTCGAGGAGAGAATGCCGTTCCCTCGACGAACACATCGATTGATCCAGAGGTGAATATATGCGCGACATTTACCTTGGTAATTACAGTATGGCCCCCATGGGCTTGAACAAAGTCTTTGACGCGACCTGCTGGTACCTTTTCCAACGAATTCCCGCCTGCTCATGAAGTGTATTAAACTAATGACGCGTCTCCTGCTCCCCAGTGCACGTACCGATGAAATGGGTAACTCTTGAGTGATCGTAAGCCATGATTCACGAATGAAGCAGAAGTTCGTCTCGTCTATGGAGGAACGCCGGCAGCGGGACTGCCAGAGACGGGACAGAGGGGGTGATGGTAAGAGACAAAGGCGGCGACTGAGATGTACTATGATGGGGTACGTTCAAGGTTATTTTCAATTTCTTTACCCCGTTCCCCAAAAGTAGGCTTTGGGGTTACGTAACTTTCCTGGCGCTGCACAACAATACGTCATCGTTGCTGCACTCGCGAGCCATGCACGTAGTACGGCAGACACATATATACACGATTGATGCAGCATGTCTGCCTCGCAGATCGATGGTCGTATATCGATCGTCTACGGCATGACACATGCATGCACCCCGTGCAGAGGAGGCACATCGAGCGTCCCCGATAGTATCCGGGCCAATCATGTTGATAGCTGGTGCCAGGAGGGCCTAATCATAAGGGCCGTTGGGATCTGATGCTGATTTCGCCGCTGTCAATCGACATCACTGAAGCAAGTTACTGAAAGCCCCAGCTTATTGTGCATACTACAAAGATAACGAAAACTATTATTGACCAGTGACACGGCATCAGTGACACTCATCCCAGCAAGTCGCTTTGATCCGCGTTGAGGATCAGTCTCGTGTAGAAGCGAATCTGTTCCAAGAACCCCTCTGCCCGTAAAGCTATGGTTTTTATGTATATTAATAAATCAGTTGAAGTCAAGCAGACGTCCTCCCACCTTCGTTGATGGTATGTGCCCCGTTATAGGCGTCGGCAACACCCCGGTGACCATATCGAAAGATGTGCTTCGTGAGGCTCCAGTAATGTCTCGTGTCTGGGTCATGGGCGGTGTCAGACATGCCTCGATGCCTTCGTCTCCGTTATCACGTCTTCCGCTTACCTGTATTGCCTACAACATGCTTCTTCAGCATAGCCATGTAACACGCATAGACATGGAAGACTTGCCAGTAGGGAGTCCAGGTGAGATAACGGCGGACCTCGGAAGTTGATCTGTGCGGAGGTGGGTCTGGAGTGTCGATCGGATTGTTCCAGACAACAACTCGTACGGCCCACTTCCCGTCGTGGGCGTCACAGGTGCCGGAACGAGGGATTTGTTGAATGCATCGGAGAGGCGTATGATTCCAGCAGAAGGTCCCTGGTCCCCTACAATCTTTCCAAAGGCCTCAAAGGTCATGTTATACTTCGTGACGACGGGGATCGTAATGTCGATAAAACGATCCGTCAATTCAGAGAGTGAGCTATGCTCAGCAATGCGATGGTTTACGACAGCCCATACGGCTTCTGGAAGGGCATTCACTTTAACACCCCCACTGATAAGATCTGTGACAAGTAATCAGGGGGAAGTAAAACATGCCTATCGAAACGTACCGATCGCTTGAGTTGTTCCTGATAAGGCGTAGAATTTGGGATCAAAATCAATGAGCCGAGCCTCAAGTTCTCGTAGCTTCTTGTCGCTGGTCTGTGACTGCCACACCAGTTTTTTCAACGACGCCGGAAAGCCAGTTTCGTATGTTGCGCGACATTCCAAGTTTTGATAATAGGTTCTTCCTCGAACCAGCTCAGGCTCGTGTGGATGAGCCTCCAGCTGGGTGATGAGGTTGGCCAATATGCCAATTCCCTCCATAGAGTTCATCTATCAACACTTAGGTCCAATCAAGACATGCGGTTTCTTACTGTATGCTTTGGCGGCGTGCTCGAGTGCCCACCGGGAGTCAGCACATCCATACGAATATCCATGTAACCTTTTTCGGCAACCGACGGTGTGGCAAATACGAGCCCATTCAAATCCGCAAATCCACCTATCACCCATGAGTGAGTTGCACTGCAAGGCTCTCGCCAGGATACCCTTGAACAAACCTCCTTCGTCGACGATCATGGCGATTGAATTAGGACCATACATTTCAAGAAGATATTTTCCGATCGCGCCAGCGCCCTACACTAACCTCAGCACAAGACTAATTTCGGAGGGCAAGCAAAACTCACGTTGCCACCCCCAATCTCCTCATCAATACCGAAGGCCAAGAAGATGGTACGGGATGGTACGAATCCACGCTCCAGCAGCGTTTCAACAGCAGTTCTTACATAAGGATCGTCATCGCGGGCCAAGGACACTAACAAATCGCACTTACAAGCTTCCAATGACACCTGGTTTATCGTCACAGCTTCCTCTACCCCAGATCCACTCTCCGTCGTAGTATCCAGAAAATGGGGGGTTGATCCAGTCGTCATATGTCGCTGGATTCACCGGGACGACGTCCATGTGAGCGGCAAGTAGTAGGGGCTTGACGTTTTCGGTTCCCTTCCATTCATACACCAAGGCGTAGGTGTTTACTTTGGTTCGTTTGAGGTTCGCATGACTGAAGGGGATACGTCGGCGAACTGTGGTGTACTACGTCGGACTTGTGATATACTCACACTTTAGGGAAGCGTGCCTCAAGATATTCATGGAACTTGGCTTGAATTTTCCATCGAGGGTCTTCGGACGGGAGTCCCAGGTCATCGTAACTCTCCGTGCTGGCGTGTATGCGCTCGCGTTCAGGACTACAAAAAGGGAAGAGGGAGGGCTCACGGGATACGTACAGCGCCGCCCAGGGACTCGTACGCTTTGAGCTTGTATTCACTCGTCGCGAACTCTTTGTCGAGGCTGTCCAACAAAGCTTCATGTCCCCGAGGAGTGAGCGCCTCGACCTGGGGGCAAACACTACCGGGATCAATTCCGCTTCCCCACCCGTTGAGTTGAACGGTAAACAGGGCTGGGCAGAAGCGTTGCACTAGGAGGGCAAGGCTCAAGAGGGTTGCGAACTTCAGCAGTCTGCCGCACATCGTCATTCGCTGCGACGACTTGGGCTTCATCTCTTGACCGAGAACATCTCGTTCGCAATCAGCCTCAACTGTCAAGGAAGCCTTGTCGTTTATTGGTGTTTGATGGGTCGCCTCGCTAGTTGGTGCCATCATTGGTCGAAAAAGAGCAGAGTGCAAGCTGGACTGAACACCTAGAAAGCAGAATCACAATCGGTATTGCAAGCCGAAGAGCGACCCGAATCTCCGGAAGTTAAAACCAATTGTAGTGCCAAATCGGTGCTCAGATAAAGATAGGGACCCTTATCGCGGTTGTGACCACATGGATCAAGTCCCCGGAAGTGCGTGCATCACATCTGCAACGGAGGCTCTGATTCAGACACTAACTTCCAACTCCCGACTCGCACGGAAAACCAGCGGTTCGCTTGGTGTGCAACGCGAGTGTCGATGCGAAACCTATGCTCGAAACCTGCAGACTCGCCGGCGAGAGTGAACACCTCGGTAGAACCAAAGTACATCCGAGCCACCTGAACCCCACACCCCAGATCTCCCGTCTGAACACGCCGTTCACATGGCACGTCCTGTCTAAGCTGTCCTTGAACGCGCACGCCGGGACACGACAACGTGTATACTCCGGCGGCCGTCATGGTGTGCAAGTTCGTAAATATGGAACATTGTGTGCGTCAACACGCTCGGCAGGTCCGAGCCAATCGGATAAAGAACGGGCTCACCGCGAGTGGGTGGTGCGGCGAGAGAAGCGTGTTGATGGCAGGAAGCGAGCATGATGAGCACCTCCGACTTGACCACGTGCTGCCGTTCAAAACACACCTTAGACCAGCCACGCCAAAAATGCAAGGCGAGTGCGCCCAGCCGCGTATTTAATCCGCATAAGTCTCAGACCCATCCTTAACCATCCACAGCCATGACTGACGCAGCCCCCGCGACCTCCACCGACGCCGGATCCTCCCCCAGGGAGAACGGCGGCGTTGCAGGCCCAAAGGCCGTCATCAAAAACGTCGATATGGCGGAGGAGATGCAGCAGGAGAGCATCGATGTCACATCCGCAGCCCTCGAAAAATACAACATCGAGAAGGACATCGCCGCCCAGATCAAGAAGGAGTTCGACAAGCGCCACGGTCCCACCTGGCACGTCGTCGTCGGAAAGAACTTTGGGAGCTACGTGACCCATGGTAAACCCCTCCCCCAATCTAACCCCGAGCCCAACTGAAGCCCTCGTCCCAGAAACCAAACACTTCATCTATTTCTACATCGGCTCTCTTGCAATTCTCATCTGGAAGTCATGAAGCAATGTATGCATCGCCAGATCTCCGTTTCTAGATTATTGTGAGCGATCGATCTCGTTCTCTGCGGCTGCCCAGCTGAGTCGTCCCCCCGCAGAGTCATCAAAGAGGACGCCGAGCACGTTATTGTACCAACGTCACTCGCCATCTCTAGCCGACGTCGTTGGCTATGTAATTCCTACCCCTTCATCTCGTGTATTGTCGGACTTTCTTGCTGTCATCCTAGCGGGATCTGGATTCGATGTCGTGCACTCATGATCGTCCTCACGATCGCTTCGTGATCTCGAGAGTGGTCAGTGAGAGGTGAATCCCTCCTTCGCTCGCCCGGATCGATCGAGTGCTGCAAAGATGTTCTATTGATACAAAACCGAATGCATGCAAACGACAAAGTACATCTTCTAGTAGTCCATCACCTTTTTCAAATCAGATCGCAAGCCAAACGATAACAGGGGAGACCCGCTCAGCCTGCCATGGGTGGCGTCTTTTTGCCTCTCGCAACAACATCGACCGCGACGCGCGCCAGACACTCCCCGCCCTCAACGTTGAATACGCCCACGTGCAACTCACCGACGTCGGCCTCCGATGGAACGCCATGAAACTCAACCGCCTTCTTTTCGTCACCCTGCCCACCAAAACCTTTGAGCTCGGCCTGCAAAAACGCCGGCAACGCCCGCCCAGACATCAACCTCGCCTCCAACTTGCGATACTGTCCACTCGAGTGCTGCATCGGCACTCTGAACTTGAATCTTTCACCCGCGCGCACCAAAAACCGCAGCGTCGCGCTCGCCCGGGTCACGCTCGGCGTCGCACCGTTGTGCCCATGTTGCGATGACTCGAGCGACGAAAACGACTTGTCGGACACGGAACGTACGTTCGAGGAACCCTCCCCGAGCGTGCGAACGTAATGCATGCCGATCCGCAGTTCGTCGATACTCGTGTGTCGTCCCTCTTGGCTTTCCTTGTATACCTGCGCAGTCTGACTCGCGATCCGCCTCGTGCCCGACGACGTTTCGGGCTCCGCAGCGTTGCTCGAAGGCGACCGTGGGGGCGGAACGCGTGATGCATGGGTAAATTGTTTCAATCGAGGCCGTTCTTCGCCGGGACGCAACGAGTCCGGGTGCGAATCGGCTGAAACGGCACTTGTGCTTTGCATACTTTCCCTCACGAGGCTGTGGGGCACCGGGAGTCAGACAAGAACCCGTAAACGCTGCTGTAACTCACCTGCGTTGAGTAGTCTCCTTCACGGCCGCTGGAGCAGGTGCTCGTGGACCTCGTGGCGAATTCGGAGGCGCAAAGTCCGCTCTCCTCCTCGGGATCGATCGCTCGCCCGTCGAGTTGGACGGCGACGTGGTAAAGCTGACCACCGTGCTCGCTCTCCTATCTGCAAGGTGATGATCCCGTATGGATATCGCACTCTCGACGTGCGGCGGCGACTTGACGATCTCCACATACTGTCCCTCGATCGGCATCCCGTCCATTTCGTCCCGTCGGACTAACGGAACCGGATGACTGATGGTAGGACGCGTAGGCGGGCTCCGCCGTCTATACTTATCGCTCACGTTCCGCGCTGTGTTCCTGATCCGACCAAAGAACTCAGCCTTTTTCATGACACCCTCTGCACACGACGCTTGCACTGTAGACGGCGTCGTCGGCGCACGTGGTGAAACCCGTCGCAGTCCCAGTCCGAGATGACCGTACGAACGACTTGGCGCATAATACTCTGGGTCCAACGACCCCTCCTTGACGGGCGTCTCAAGACTTCCCTTTTCCGACTGAGCGCTCGTGTCCGCTTGGTTGCTCCATCCATATCCGCGTTCGCGGTTTTGCTCGTGCACGTCGATCCCGATACCGTACCATCGTTTCTCTTCCTCAGTCCACGCGCGCGCGCCTTCCTCGCCGAGAACCGCAGAGTCCTTGACGCGCGCGCATCGCCGGAACAACGCCAGCGCGAAACCCAGAAAGAACACCCCACCGACGATGCCGAACACGAGCGACACGATCATCGTGGTCTTGGCTTTCGACACCGCATCCGTCCCGTCGGTCCCGATCCCCTTGACCTTGTCCAACGCGGGCGACTCCACGGTCAGCGTTGCATGCGACGTCGAATGCGTGATGCGCGAATACGCAACGAACGTGACCGTCGTTTCGGCAATGTCCGAATTCGTAGGTATTTGTCCCGCGAGCTGCGCCCCGACCGAATCGAAATTGAGAAACGCGCCCGCGCTCGAGGGATTGTAGGACGCGCTCAAGTTCGCGTCCGCGTGCTGCGCGGACGCGTTCGAGAAATACTTGGTGAGATCGAATTGTACCGATTGTCCCGGGTTCGCCTGAATCGTACCCAAGTCCGATTTCAAAAAGTACGATGGCACGACATCTAGGGAGACGCTCGTATACAGCGTTTGGTTGAAGTCGGTGGTCAGCGTGACCGGCAAAGTCGGCTTGCCGTCCGCGGCCGTAAAGTTGCTCGGAGGCGTCCCGGACAGCGTCTTGCTTACCGCGTCGTAATTCAACCAGTTCTTGTACGACGAGACGTCGACGGACAATATCGACACGTTCGCGGATTGCAGCGGTTGGCCGTCGACCAAAACTCCAGTGAAATCCACCTGCGAGGTCATGGTGACGTTGAACGGCATACCTGCCGTCAGGTTGACCGTCGGCAACGCCGAGTATGCGGACAGCTCGTGAGATGCAACAACCAGATCGAACGCGAGCACGTCGGCCGAATATCCTTCTTGGTCGGCGCAAAAGAGTTGGATCTCCAGCGAGAGGGGCGTTGGGACGTTTCCGTCGTCGGGGGCAACACCATCAAACGTCACCGTAGAGGTGTCGAACGTAACCCAAGACGGCAACGGCGTTCCGTCCGCCAGCAGCGCACCGTAGTACAAGTCGTTCTCAGCAGCGCACGTGTCCCAGTTGAGACCGACGCTAAACGACCATCTCGCGGGTACCCTCAGTGTCGGTTCCTCCTTGGCGAGCGCAGATCCTGGCGATAGAAAGAAGACGGAGTTCAAAGCCTGGTTTCCCGCGTAAAGCTGCTGACTGATCGGTTTCTGAACGGTCGGCGTGGGATATGGCGTCACACAGAGAATGAAACTTGACGAGGCGGTCGATTCCGTGTCACTTGCGATCACCGTCACGACTGGGCGGCCCTCGTCAGTGGGAGCGGGGACTCCGTGAAACGTCAACGTCAGGTTGTTGAAGCTGAGCCAGGTGGGGAGCTCAGACGTAGAGTAAACCAGGGATTTGTCCAGGTCTGTGGAGAACGTCTGCGAGCTCATGGTCCATGTATAGTTTTCGCCGATGCGTGCAATCAACGGAAATTGGCCGTCCAGAGAGTTGGCGAGAGAGACGTGAGCCGAGACAGCCAAGGCCGCGGCGAAGATGATAAAAAGAACGGCAAGCATAGCGATGGGAGTCGTAAGGGGCGACGACGACGCACGTTGTAACGAGTCGGCCAGCGAGCTCGACTTCAAAATTACCTGGCGAGGAGATGCTCAGCGACGGCGTGGAAATGAGAAAAGGAATGCAATTCGTCGACTCGAACTTCATCGGAACGCGTCACAGAAACGGTCACGTGGACACATTAGGAATATCATAATCCACAAGAGCTGGCAGCTTTGGAAACACGGATGCGACACCAAATGTAATCTAAATCATGGGTAGGGCTAGTCATTGGACTTATGGTGAAGTGTTGGCATGATTTGTAGAATGATAAACGAGAAAGAGGGAAGGGACCCTAGAGGTACGCCGTCAAACCCGCTGCTTGTACCCTGGCTGATTCTTGCGTATTCAAGTAACCGACAAGCTGGATTAGCTCCGCCCGTCCTTCATTTCCGATCTGATCAGGGCCACTTGGATCAAGAACATGGCTGAACACAGGGAGCAAGGCATCCAGATGAGGGCCCAGCGTATGAGGAGCGCTTCGGAAGAGGTGGAAGAGAGCTCGGAAGACGGGCCTGTTCTCGAGGTAGTCCTCTTTCAAAGGTAAGGCTGCCACAAAGACAGGAAGAACCTGGTCAAGAGGTACAGCAGAATAGTTGTGGTAGATAAGTCGTGCGACTGCGCCCGCTGCATTGTCCTTGGCATTCAGCCGGGGACGGGGTGCATCGGGAGCAACATCAAAGAGAGGACGAATGGCCGTGAGGAGAGGAAGGTATTGTGGAGTGAGATCGATTTCGGAGTGTTCCACCAAGAGACCGACAGCGAAGCATGCATTACTTTGAACTTCCGCCTCACTATCACCGAGGGCTTTGTAAAAAAGTTCCAACAGTGGTTGTGTATGAGGAGTGACGGCACTCTTGATCCCAGAAATGATCTCTGCCAGACATCCAATCGCAGACGATCTATCGCTCAAAGACCGGTTCTTTCCCTAGATCACCAGATTCAACCTGTGATTTACGAGCAAACATATAGAGGCTTGGCTTACGTAGTACTTCGCAATAAGAGGGAAGAAAGTCCCGAATGCCTGGGCGAAGTCAGTGCCGAGTGCATTTGACAACGCTGCAACAAGATCCCCAGCAGAAGAGATGAGGACCGAGTCGTATTCAGCTTGGTCTTCTAATGCCTCTTCGTTTTCATCCTGATCCGGATCCTGCTGACAGAGCGCCTTCTGGCTCAGAACTTGGATAGCGATATTGCAGATTTGCTCAAGATCTAAAATGGTCTTAGGCAGACGATAAACAGCGACGCGAGCACACGCACTGTTCTCGATAAATGCAGGGCCCAATTTGTTGATAGTCTCCGCAAGACCAACGCAAAGCGACGCCACAACAGACCTAGACAGGCGTGAATATCGCGACAGTTCTATTCTGGCCACCTCCTTACTTGTTATCCTCGGACTCATACATGTCAAACAATGGAGGAAGGCAATGGCCGATTAACTCCTTGACGACAGGTTGCAGAGGTACAGTCTTGAATGCCAAGGTCAGCCGCATGAAATAATCTCATGGCTTTTTTACTCACTACAGTAGCGCCCGCTTGCCATTCCTGTGGGTCGCTCAATTCATAGAAAGTTCTGATCAACTCCAGCAATGATTCAGTAGCTGACTTGCGAATTCCTTCGTAGTAATGGGCAAGGAGGGAAACGAGCTCGATGGTGCTTTGCTCGACGTAGGGAAAGAAGTGATTGCGCGTTGCAACAAACAATGAACCGATGGTATCGGCGGCAATTTCCTTCTCGACAGCGATGGCACTGTTGACCTCGAGCATCTTGTCCAACTCGACGTCTTCCATCTCCGCTTCCATGTTTCCATCACCATCAGTATCAAGAACTGTTATCGCGCTAGAGGGAGAAGCCCCAGATGCGAACGCTGCAGCAGCTTCCCCACCGACTGTAGTACAGGAAGTGAGCTCAAAGTTACAGTTGTAGGCAACGTTCACGACTCACAGGTAACCTCGGTCTCCTCACCATGCTCAGCTAAACGGCAGCTGACCAAAAGAGGAGGAACCACGCTAGGAAGGTAGGGAGCGAACTCCTCGCCAAAGACTCGGGCCATCACTGAGAAGAACAGGAAGCTGCATTCCCTCAAACGTGGACTCCCCATCTCCAGTCCTTGGAACGCTTGTTTCATCATGTCGGCAAAGTATGGACGGAACGCGTCGGCGCCGACCGCATCAGCAAACGTGCCGACTGCATCCATAGTGATACCCCGCAGCTCACTCTCCTCACCTTCCCCAGTCAGGACGAGGAAGTGCTGAAGGCGGTTCATAGTCGGCTGGAAGTACGGTAAAAACTTCTCCTTAGAAGCATGAGCGGCACTACCAATGGCACCGGTGACGACAGATTTGATGGGGATGGGAGCAGTATCCAAGAGATTTGCGAGTTGCTCCATGATGAGGCTGAGATATTGGTCGATAACGTCTTGCAAAATCTCAAGAAGTGCATCGAGGGCGGTGCAAGCAGAGCGTTGAGTCGCTGGGTCGTGAACCAAGTTCATGATAGCCTAAGAAGCGTTTTCAGCCATACGATATAGACCAAAGAGGGATGCAAAAACTAACAGGAACGAGCGTTGCATGCCTGGCTGAGCATTCATCCTCGAGCCATTCGCAGAGGCAGCTGACGGCGATACAGGTCGCCTTCCTCACAGAGGCGTCCACATCCTGGAGACCAACCTCGACGATGGGCCAGACTTGGTTCATAATAGGTGTCATGAATTCGCTGCAACCTTCGACGACTACACCAAGGGCGAGTACGGCCCCGCGGCGATTGTTGGGATCGGGAGATGAAAAGTACTGTTGGATCAAGGTGCGGAGGGAAGGGAAAACTTGCGTGGGAGGGAGATTCGTCGCCAAAGCGTCGATGATGCGTAACGCAGACTAAAGAGTGATTAGCACACAGTTACGTTTGACAACAAGGACTCACTCGACATGGTGCGTCTTCGTCGCTATCTTCTGGTTCAGGTTCGGTGGTGATCGGCATGAGGCCTTCCAAAATCTTCCCTGCCAAATTCTGGCTTTGGATCTTTGTCTTTTTACTTTGGTGAAGAAAGGTAGGGATTGAACAGAAATTCCGAAGAGAATAGACTTACTACTGCACAGTCCAATTAAGGGCATTTAGGGGGAAGATACGAAGTCCCTCATCGAGATTTCTGTTGGCACCGCAGACGAGGAGGAACGAAGCAAGAGAGCCGATGTGGGGCCCTAACAAGGGGATTTCCTGAAGTCGCGCCGATCAACCAGTGATCTACGCAATGACTGTGATGCTTACGAGGATCAAGAGTGTCTCGAATACATCAAACAACTGCCGTGCAGAAGCCTCGTCCCCTGTTTCTAGTGCTTGTTGCACAACTCGGATCATGCTAGGGAGGAAATTTTGGAACGTTTTCTGAGAAAAGGTGCTCGAATGACACGCTAGGTGGGACGTTGTCGATCCACTCACAATATCGCCTTTGTCGTCAGGGTCAATGTATTGAGCGAGGACGCCCAATGCGCTGAATGGGTCACATTAACGTTATTCGATTAGCTCTTCCCACAAAGCTTACCGAACTGTCGTTACTCGTACTTCCATACTTTCAGAGTCGGTGATGAGAACTTGGAATAGTTTGAAAAAGTTTTGAGTGGAATCTTGAAATCCTTCGATGACAGTCTCCAACACGGTGAACAAGATGTATACTCCAATTTCGCGTTGCGCGACCTGCGGAGAGGTGCACGCCTCGTTAAGCCACAAGAGAAGGCCAGGCCACGTCCCTTCCTTCAGCTCGATGGCTGCGATCGACGCGATAACACGAGCAGCCGAGTGACGGACGAGATTACTGCATATTAGACGCTGAGAATGGGTAAATGATCGTGCCATATGAACGCCTACTTTGGTTCGGCGAGGATGAGTTTTGGCAATTCGCTTTTTATTTGCTCACGTGCATCTTGGGGGAGCTGGACCCAGAGATCGCCGCTTTTTTGTCTGACACGCTTGCGTAGTTCAACTGCTGCTAATTGGCGGACCTTGACACGAGAAGATCGTCGTCAATCCAGAGATCCGCGTCAGCGATCGACATGAACGCACGGCAACCTCGGGGGAGCTTGCGAGAATCTGTGTTAGGGAAGATATGCACACAGGATTTTTGTAGTATTCTGTGTTCAATTGGGCGGTGGCCTAAAGTCGAGAAGGATCAGAAAAGAGGCGAAAAACGCGCTCGATCAAACGATCTTACAGCCTTGAGTTGCGCAGTGTCATTGGAGGTGGACTGCACCAAAAGATTATGCAGCCCTTGCACGAAATTAGGCTATATATTGCAGATATACATCAATAAAAAGCTGTCCGACGCCAACTTTACTCACATCCATTTCACAAGGTCGTCCAGATGGTAAGAAGAAACAGATGAGATTGCCGCACTGATCCTACGCAAATTTTGGCGGGGTTCCAAAAATTTCCTGTTATGAATCTTATGATACAATGATGGGTTCGGCTAATTGCCGTGGACCTCGACTTTAAGTTGGATGCTCCAGCTCAAGGCCGTCTGTCAGGAGAGCTAGTACATGCAGTCATGGTATATCGAGTATTTGTTCGACCCATATCAGTGTGACCTTCCAACGATCTGGTCGCGATCGATAGTAGGGCCTATCTATTATGGAGGTAGCGCAAAAGTAGCTGGTGGCAGTGTAAAAACTCCCACTCTCTCCTTTGCGGAAATGATAGGCAACTTCTAGGCCGGAGAACGATACACTGTACAGGGTCTTCCTCTTCAGCAAACCGGTTTTCTCTGGAGAGACAGTATTCACTTCTATTATAATACACTGCCTGTTTTTTTTTTAATAGCAGTGCTCCATGGTAAGTAGGTGCTTTCGTGGTTACATTGCCTGCGTAGTTACTTCCCGGACTCGTACTAATGTGTGAATGTTATCTAATCTCGTTAGTCGCAGAATGGGGATGCTTCGCAATCCGTCGTACCGCACATCCGACAGAGCGGGTCCTTCCTCTGCTCTTCGATCCGAGACATGTCGCGCCTTCCTGCGAACAACAGCTATTATCCTCTCCCCATCGGAGCCTATGGGACCCCTCCACGGAGTCCTCCCCCTTTGAACCATTTACGCAGGATTAGCCGCTCAGAGTCTTCCAACGACAAGAAACACCTTGCAGCCTCCTTAATAGTTCAAGATGGTCCCACCGACTCAGAATCCACCAGTAGCGAAAGTTGTGAAAGTCCTTTGGTCAAGCATCCAGACTTGTGGTTTTCGGATGGATCTGTGAGAATGTGTTGACCGTTGGAAAATGTCATGCTGATACGGCGCTCAAGATCGTCCTGCGAGCTGACGACACGCTTTTTCGTGTCCACAAGTCCTTGCTGGCCAGGCACTCCGGGTTCTTTCATGATTTGTTCTCTCTCCCACAGCCCGAGAAGGATGCCAAATCAACGTCTGTGCACTCCTCGGGAGATATCGAAGGTTGTCCAGTACTCCGCCTCCATGATGCACCCGAAGACGTTGCCAACCTCCTCGCTGCGTTGGTAGACGGTCCGTGAGTCGCAGTATCGCAATCACCAATGGTCTCTTTCCCTGCTCATCATGGTCATACTAAAGGACCTTCGGGAACAATGACCCCGCCGACTTTCAAGTAGTTTCTGGCATCTTGCGCCTTGCCACGAAATATGTGGTAGATTCCTTGCGCGAGAAAGCCCTCAATCACCTCTCTATCGCTTGGCCGGCGACGCTCAAAGGCTGGGACGCTCGTGAAGATATATCACGCTCGTTTGAACTTCAAGCAGGATCCGACTCGGAAAGTATATACCCGTCACCGATCGTGAGTTGCCGTCACGTTTGTAATCTAGATCTTATGGAAAGATCTCGTACCTATCTTGCACAGGCTGTCATCAATCTCGCACGCGAAGTCAACGCGCCGTCGTTATTACCCGCTGCCTTCTATGATCTCTCCCGATACAGTTACTCTCAGATATTCGATTATGGTGAATCGTTCGAAGAGGGTGCATCGTTCTGTCCCCTGTCTCTGATAGACATGCAGCGGCTATCCGTCGGCAAGGAAGCTTCCCAGCACGCAATCACAACGTTGATTCAGTCGCTCGGATCCCACGCTCGTACACTCACAGCCAGTCCAGGAACCACTTTTTCGCACAACCACCATCCATATTCGCATGGACATACCCATAGAACCTGCAGACGTGATTTCTCGGAGCTCGTGACGCTTGCCACACAACACTACCTCTTTGATCATCAACGGGGATGTACGGATCCCCTCTACGTCGCAGAGGAGCTCGGACAACCGCTGTACGACCTGAGTCAACCTCTGGGGATCGACCGTTTGGGGAGCCCACGCCGGTGTCTCGAACAGGCTGAGTGCCAAGCATGTGCAATGGTGTTGGAAACATGGGCGAAGAAGGAACGGGAGCGGATGTGGAAGATGATCCCGCTGTGGTTTCGTCTCGACGTTTGAAGCGGCTTCGGACGAGCCTTGGCATTGCTCCTGGGGGATTAACTCATCTACGGTATGCCAGAGACGTGTATAAGATGCACGTTGGGTCTGGCTTAACCTCCATCTAATGTACCTTCGTCACCGCATGGAAACAACATTTAACGACCCGAGGGAGATCGTGTATCAAAATTCGCATCTATGACATTACCTCATCCATGAGTCGGTGTTTCCGAGCGTCATGTGCGTATAATAATACAGCACGTACATATGGTCGCCGTGCATGAACGGAGTCTGCCACTCCAGACTATAGGGTGATGGATCAAGTTTTGGTAATCATAAGCCAAGTTGAAGCATACTACTTCGGAGTCGAAGTTCAAGCATGAATTTTCTTTTCGGGTTCCGCTACGTGACCATCAAGCCTCAAGCCTCGCCCGTAGCCGTATTTCCTGTACTAGCTCACACAGCTCTGCTCCTTATCATAAACACCATACACTCCTTCAGTGATTTCCCCTTGCACCTTCTCTGTCGTACCAGTCCGGTCCGAGTTCTGTTGAAAACTTCGGTCAGTAAGTGAATCCACTTTTAATAATCATTGCCTGAGGCGGTGAGCCCAACGTATCCATGGTACTCATGCCCAGGAAAGCTTAATTGTCTATTCCAGAGCCACATTCTTCTGCGAAGAATCAGGTTCTGATAGGTGTTCTTAACTTAGGTGAAATATTCGTTTCTCATTGAACGCGACCTGAGTAGTGTCAATGCTGCAGGCTCAAGGCCGTGCGAGGACGGTCGTTATGCGCACCTTTGCCTTCTTTGCTAACCATGTAGCTATTCAACCTCCAAGCTTACCCCGTAATCTCTCAGTTCGCAAGCTCGGGATTTCCCTATCTACACTATACGGAGAGTCTAGGCCATCATGGTGTGTCGATTGTGTCTTTACTTTAAGCAACACTCTGACTCGTATCGTATCCAACCTCGTATTCAACCATCAGTCCCAGCTATGGTCTGCGATTACAATGCCGCGCTTGTTCTCCCTGCTTCTTGCCACACACCTTTTCATCCCTGCGGGGAGGGCTCAGACATGGTACGACGTTGTGCTGCATTTGAAATCGATATTCATGCTGCGTATCTCAGGTGTGGCAAATACTATGACCCCAGCAAAACCCCCCAAAACGAGGCCCCAGCACCTGGGGGAGTGTTCGGCACCCCCGCTTCGTCTCAAAGTCCGTTATTAGCCTTCAGATGTGCACCCGCCATCAAACCGTATTTGGCCGAAGACGCAGGCTCAGCCGCGGCCATCTTGATCGATTCGCCGGTGGTCTATTCTAAGATCCAAGATGCTCAGCCCATCAACCTCCCTTCTGGGTCCCTGTCCAATGCAGGAACACTCAGCGTGAGCGTGAGCGTTGGTGGAGCGGTGATAGCAGAGGGCGCTGTGCCGTTGAACGCGACAGCGTACGAGATTTCGTTTAGTCTTGGGAGCCTGACATCTCAAGTCACTCCCTACAATATTTCCTGCCAAGCAACGTACACGGGCGGTTCATCGTCCAGCCCGCAGTCCTTTAGTGCTAGTTCTGCGTTGTCTTATCTGCCCAATCCGACCAACGGCGCTGTCACAAAGATGGACCTCAGGACCGGCGCACTGCTTGCCAAGTCTGCGAATGGGCAGGGTAGTTATGAGCCCGTGTTTCCAATCGGCTTCTTCACCGAGTTCCAATACTTGGTTAACAATCTTACTCTCATTGATGAGTTAGCGGCACAAGGGTGAGTGCATTCCCACTAGCTTTTTCTCCGTATAAAGTCTAATTACTATCAAGGTTCACAATAGTGCGTATCTGATCCCACCGCTTGTATCTTTGCTGACGAAAAAGTCAGATACATCCCATATTCGAATCCACCCCGAGCAATACAAGCGTGAACGCAGTCTTCAGCCGGATGGCACAAAATGGCATGTACTTCATGTATGACATGCGCTACAGCTACCAGAACGCAGCCAACGTCACTGCGCAAGTGAATTCCTTCAAGACCTGGTCGAACCTCTTGGTCTGGTACACTGGTGACGAACCCGATGGATCGTCAGATCCTCTCAATGCCACTTCCATCGCATACGATCTCATCTACAACCTCGACGGCTACCACCCCGTCTCTCTCGTGCTCAACTGCCAGGACTACTATTTCACATCGTATGCCGCTGGAGCTGATATCGTCATGGAAGACGTGTATATCATCGGCGCGAATGTCAATACCTCTCTCATGTTCAATACCCCCTGTACAACGACCTACGGTGATTGTGGTTGCGATAATTGTTCGCCCATTCCCGCAGGCCTTAACGATGCTGTTCCTCCTGCAAATGCGTCCTCTACACCGGTCCCCGCAAACAGCGGGATTGGCTCCTTCACTGACGTCAGCGACCGCGTGACGAGCTTCCTGAACCGAATGCAAGTCGAGGGGTGGGAACGTACCAAGGCGGTCTGGAGCGTACCCCAAGCATTCGGAGGTGTCCCAGGAGAGTGAGTATCTTGTTCCATTGTGTTATGCGCTGAACGAGATCTCATCTCTGTCTTCCCAGTCACTACTGGCTTCGGGTACCGACAGGGCAAGAATGGGTCGTAAACACCCTGCTGGGTATCAACCACGGCTCCCTCGGCGCCGTCTCTTGGTCGGACCCCACGCCGACGGACATCAAGGGCAACGCTTCCGCCCTTGCGCTCGCCCTCCCCAAGATCACACCATTTTTATTCGATGCGGCGGCCGTCCGGACTAACTTTATGATCGGCGGAGTCGACGTTGCTGCGTGGAGCACGACGAATCAGACGCTCGTCATGGCGACCAATACGTACTATGTGTCCCAGTCGGTCAGCTGGGGCGGACTGAGCGTCAAGGGTGCTGGTGCAACTTCCGTGTTCTCGAGCGGGAGCGCATCGACGTCGTCTGGGTTCACGCTCAACGCTATGGGGTCGGCCGTGTACTTGTTGCCGACATCGTCGTGAGTGTTTGATGTGGACGAATTGTTTTGTCTTGCTGACATTGTCCTTTTTTTTTTTTAGATTGAACTCACCGAACTCGAGCGGGTCTAGTTCGAATGGGTCATGGAGGATGCTCGCAAATGATTACATGGTGATGGCTGTGATGTTCTCTTCCTTGCTATTGTTGTTATAGCACGATGGTCATTGAGTAGTCCGTACCCCACACTGGATATTTATTGCATCTCAACTCTGCGTTATTGGATAAACTCTGGTGTCGATTCTACTTGTGCGTGTCCATAGATTGAGTACAGCTGTTTTGTGGGAAATGCATTTTGCACTTTTGGCAGTGCTTTTTTTGAGGTTCCCATGGTCTTTCAGATCATTTTCTGTGTACAAGTAAAATTGGTCCGTGAGACCAGAGTTCCCTTGTGTCCCCAATCATGTTTCAAATAAGTTACTGGTGTGTTTAGCAACTCTCCTGCATGGTCTCAGATGGACTACCTGTGAGCCTTCATCCCCCTCCAGTTTCTCCCATGTCCATGCCCCTTTACTCTGCTTGTTGCCAATGCTGTGCCTGCCACCCACTACTGCTGCTGTCACTGCCCCTCTGCAGCTATTATCATTGCCACCTCTGCTTTGTCCATTGCCCTCCAAGTCACTGCCCACACACAAAGTTGCACATCCTCCAGTTGACCTTGCAGTCCCTCCCATTGACCTTGTGTCACTTCACATTCCTTCCCTTGCACCTTCTGTGCACTCTGTCTTACTGTGCCCTCACACACCCTTCTATTGCTTGTGTCTATGTGTGAGTAGAAGGAGGGTGTGGTTGTGCAAGTAGGATACAAGTATGTAGGGTGTGTGTAATGTAAAGGAATGGGTGCAAAGCTGCAGGCTTTGTCTGGTCCAAAACTTGTCTTGAAACTGTCAGGGTGAGCACACTGTGTTCCTGAGGATTAGGAGCAAGTGATGTGAGCTGGTGGTAGCTGAGGCCCTGACAGTGTAGAAGCAGTGACTGACCTGGAGTGGCCTCAATGTACAGATAGTGTTGGAGGAAATCAAGTAGGTCTGAATGTTGTTGAAGGAAAAGGGCTAATACCACTATGGTGTTGGAGGTAAAGGGTGAAGGAGTCACTTTTCCATCTCCCCATTGTTTTGATGACATTAAATGGAACACCTGCTAGGAGGTACATAGTGTAGGGTGCTGGTGATGTGGAGGGAGTGACCCTTGAGGTCAGGTAAGTTGGGGTTCTCTCTCACTATGGTATCCATGCATTTGGTGGTTTCCCTTTTGGAGAGGGGGTGCATGCTGCCTGACAGGTGGCACCATAAGAAGATGTGAGCATTGAAGAAGTTGGGATTAATGTGAAGGTGGTGTAGAAGGGCAGTTTTAGGATTCATGGGGGAAGGTGGATCATGGGGTGTGCTGTGGACATCTTTGCCTGCAGAATCAGCTTTGATGATGGGGAGGAAGAAACAGATTATGTGTAGGCCTTCATGATTTTGTGTGAACTTGAAGAAGAGGGAAGAGCATGATAGGTGTTTAGTTACATCATATTTGAATATGGCAGGAGCTGTGAATTCATCAAAATGGGCTATGCAGTAGAAGGTGTTATGACTACCCCAGGTAGAGATAGGCATAGCCCCTAAAGAGGGTCTAGGGTCACTAAGATGAAGGAGAATGCAGCAAGGTGTTCTATGAGGATGAAGTTTGTGGGTTCTGGGAGAACAAGGTGTTCTGCTTGCTCTAGTCTCAATGATCGAATGTTGAAGAGAAGACTGCCTCTGAGATTGATCATCTTGAGGTGAACAAGAGGTTTCCTTTAGAACAGCATAGCCTTAAGAGTGCTATGAAGTCTCAAAGAGCAAAAAGGGGGTTCCCAATGTGGGACTTAGAATGAGGACTAGGAGTGGAGCAGAGACCCAGTGTATTGAGGTACACAAAGGGGAGGTCTAGCTTAGGGATACCAGTACAAGAAGACAGATTTATATATGTAAGGATGAAATCACTGACAAAGCAAATGGAATTGCATAGAATGTGATTGAAGTCGGACAATGAGTCAGGGTATCATAGTCAGCGATGAAAAGAAAAGAATGTCCAGATCGGGACTAACACCCATGCGTATGTAAGCAACAAAGGAAAAAGGGGTCGATCATAACTGTCAAAATGTAACACCTCTGATCTCCGGTCATCTCCGAGATCGCCCACTACAACTCCAAGGTCGACGTGCATCAAGTCCCTCAACTCTGCTCCGGAGCATCTCGGAGTTGATCATTCTACTTAGTAAGGTCCTTTTCTCCCTTCGGACCTCATTTATCCTATTCCGGACATTATGTCGGAGTTACATCGGAGTTCAAGCGCTCTAATCTCTGTCACTATTTAGTTAGTCCGGTTTTGTCATTCCTCCCTCAGTTGTTCCACTACCACTGTGCAACTGAGGTTAGTCTTTTAGCTACATCTAGCTTTCCTCTATTTACTTATGTCTGTAGTCTGGGTATCTCTACCCCTCCATAGGTAAATAAACAAGTTGTTCCACTACCACTGTGCAACTGAGTCTGGGTATCTCTACCCCTCCATAGTCCACAGATTTTGACAACAAATAGTGCCATTCTCCATTAGTGTCCATCTAGAGAAGGATGGCATCAGTGGCATATTTCAAGGCATTAGCAGATATGATGAAATGTCAGGCAATGTCAGGGAGATAAATGAAAGGTTCTGCAATGAAGCAAGTCTTCACTCATTCAAGGAGTGTTGGCAAGAAGGGGACCAGGACCATATGAGGTTTTTTTTGATCAGGTCAATCAAGGGACAATTGATGTTAGAAAAGTTGGGGATGAATCACCTGTATAAGTTGGTGAAATTGAGAAAGAATCTAATATCTTTGACTTGGGTGAAGGTCAGCCAAAAGGTAATACTGTCAAGCTTGATGAGATGCATGGTAATCAGTCCAGATTTCATGATTATTTGAAGATATTTGACTTTGGAGTTGGGAAAGGTGCATTTTTTAAGTTTAAGATCTAACTCTCTCATCTGTTAGAGGACTGACTTGATCTGTTTTTTGTGGGTGATAAAGTTGGAGGAGAAGATCAGGAGGTTGTCCATGTCAATAACAAGCCATTCTTCAGCAATCATGTCCTGAAATGATTATTCATGAATCATTAAAATGTGGTAGAAGAGTTTGTAAGGCCAAAGAACATGATGAGAGGTTAAAAAAGTCCTTGCAGGTAATGAAGGCAGCTTTCCATTTTTCACCATCTTTGATTTGAACACTGTTATATCCACATTGAATATCAAACTTCATGAAACCTTTAGCATTGTGAGCTTGTTGACAATTCATTCATTCTTTCACACCATGCCTTTTTCACACCCAATCCTGATTGTATCCTCATGAACATCTAGATTAGCTTGACAGTATTACTTTTTGGCTGACCTTCACCCAAGTCAAAGATATTAGATTCTTTCTCAATTTCACCAACTTATACAGGTGATTCATTCCCAACTTTTCTAACATCAATTGTCCCTTGATTGACCTGACCAAAAAAAACCTCATATGGTCCTGGTCTCCTTCTTGCCAACACTCCTTGAATGAGTAAAGACTTGCTTCATTGCAGAACCTTTCATTTGGTATACAATAGGTACAAACATGTAGAGTATTATATAAAGGACAAGAATGTAGCCACACAAGGGCAGTCTTGTCCTCTTGCTGTTAACCTCAGCATCTATAGCATCAACCTGTTCTGAGTTGTATCATTAGAACAAGACTTTCCTTTTCCTCTACATGCTTTCAAGTCACAAAGTACTGAAGGTCTTCTGAGGTTCTAAAGAAAATTTTGATTTATGCTTACCACCATTTAGTGTTTTCTCTAGGTTTTATAAGTGGTTGTTTGGCAAGGGTCAGGCAGGCCTATCCCACAGAACAAGATGTAGTGGACTTTATTGAGGGAGCTGTCTGGGAGTCAAACAATGAAAATCTAGTTGACATGTACAGCTATAAGGAAGAGAAGAGAAGTTATCAGATCATGGTGACACAACACTAGAGTCACTGGAGGACATGGTGTGACCATTGCCAGTTTCATATCTTATCTACTCATTCTCAGAAAAGCCAGAAGCACCAGAAGAGCTAGAACTGCTTTCAATTGAAATACTTTACTTCTTTGTGCATTGAGAGATATATGAGCAGTTGAATACTCTTGATAGGCAAAGAGATGATCCACTTTCTATTACAGGAGCATCCTTCAGAAGGAAAGAAGTAAGAGAAAGATACATCACTCCTGTTCCACAGCATAGATGAAGACAACACCAAAAGTACTGGAAAGACCTCAATAGAGAGCAAGTCTATGATTATATTGATTTATTGCCAAACCCCCTCTATCCACACACAAAGTATAACTTAGAAGCACTACATCACTATTCACTTTATTAGGAATAATTTAGCATCATGTCTACTCACAAATCCTGGCTAATCCCACAATTGACTGGACTAAGAAGGTAAATGTGATTCTAAACAAGTTGAATGAGTTTCTTGGAATATACCAATAGTTAGATATGAGCCATCACTGCAACTGAAGGCTTGCTGGACCAGGCCAATGTACAGATCCAGGAATTTAAAGATTAGACTACCTCATTGATGCAGGGTCAGTAATCCAGATCGGAAGGCAGGTACTCTTGAAAGATTGATATCCTTGCTGATGCCAGAGACTATAATGAAAGCCACACCAAATTCAATGAATGATGGGCCAATATCAAGGGCTGGCTGAGAATTAATAGAAGAGCCATTCCAGAAGGATCTCATGATGCAGTCATTGCAGTATTGTCACACCTTAAGGGGAAAAGAGTCAGGAATTTTTCAGAGACCTGGCTAGCATTAAGAGACAACTATCAATGGAATGTGTGATTTCAGACATTGAAGGACCTTTCAGATCAAAAAACCAGATAGACTGGGTCCAGGACCAACTCCAGAAGTTGATCCAAGGGAGGATGGCCACAGATGAATATATCATTCTGTGGAAGTCATTATATAGACAGGCAAACATTGACATTAGTTAAATTATCAAAATTTTGAAAAGAAATGCTGCACATGGCACCATTTTCTAGATGTTCCTGAAAAAAGACTGGAAGGATGAAATAGAGACATACCTGCAGGAAATTCATTGAGTAGGCACAGCCTGAGAGGCCCTTGACTTTATCATGGGATGAATATCTCAATGCTTTGGAGAATCTAGAAATAAGGATCTGGATGCAATGGATATTAAAGCAACTGTTTCTGGTACTGGAAGAAAGAAAGTCTGCTATAATTTCAGCAAAAAAGAACATTTTTTCCTACAGTATCAAGAATCAAAGAAGGGATGCTCACTGTGCAAGTGGGTTGGTGGACAGCACAAGAAGAATTGGCAATACTACTAGATGTGAGTGACAGAGGTACTATGTGGAAGAGTGATCCCTGGGAAAAGGCTATGAGGGGCATAACAGTGAATGAAATGAAGATGTACTTTGCAGATGTTGCTATCACATAAGCCAAGGGAAAATGAAAGCTGTATAAACAGTCTGGGTGTTGGCAAAGCAAGGAATATTTGAAATGTGCTTAGTCACCCACTTTATGACCAGCCAATAGAAGCTGCCAAGTCATGAGTGGAAGCCTCTGTATTTGTCATAAGTCATGATGAGTTCTGATAGAAAAACACTTTGAAAGGTCATGGAATGTCACAGAATCATGCTAAGTCAGACACAATAGAAGATCTCAGAATCTTCTGGAATGTGCATGTGACTGTCCAGCCCATGTGACTGGTCATGTGACCTTTGAATGACCTCACAAAAAAGAATACTTTACAGGGTGTTGCGTAAGAAATTGCATCTCATGATATGCAGAATCATTATTTGTTCCTATTTATTTCATTTCTCAACAGTAGAAAATATAAGAATAATCATTTGTCTGGTGTGTCACATAGCATGATGAGTCATCATTATCTGGCAAAATGGCATTTACACCACTGGATACAGGGTACACTCATGTTTGGCTTTCGCTCAACTGCTGATCAATCAGGGCTCCAAACTCCCAACTCCACAGTCAACTTGATGGTCAAAATACCTTGTGATGAGAGAGCACTTTGGTGGCATCATGTTTACATCTCAGCTGTTGATGTCAGTCTCAGCTGCCATTCTGACTAGCTGTTCAGTGAAAGGCATGGTCCCTGGTGGTTGGTCTGTGTTTGGGACCACATTCATGATTTAAAGTGCTTTGGGAGGTGGTGCATCTGTGCCAAAGCTGCAAGTAGGCTCCCTTTGATATAGTTGGTAGGTATGTACATAATGGTCTCAGGATGCATTGATTAATGTTGATTCAACAAAATTTCAATCATGAGTATTCTGAGTTCCATATTCAACAACATTGCAGCTCAATGAATGAGCCATGGCCATACTTTAGGCACAATGGCCTTGCTTTCATGACAATGCAGCCATGCCTTGATAGCCAAAAATGCCTATTCAATTGGATTGAAATCTGGAGAGTAGGGTGGCAGATATACCAATCTCACTCCTATCCAATGTTAGATTGATGTATTCAATGATATTTCAAGGCTTCTTACCACACTGAGTCTCAACAATCTCATGAACTTTATCATCATGATGAATTGCACAGTTGTCTATCACAACAACACTACAAGGACCTGGAAACAGGGTAAATTTCAGAGCCTGTCAAAAAGAACTTGTCTGTCAGCCACACAACAAAAATCTTAAACAGACATGAACAACTTGAAGATAAAGAAAAGACATGAACTTTGCCTTGTTAATAGAGCCCTCAAATATGTCCAATGCAATGATTCCATTCATGCTCAGTGCTGGTAGGATCAAAAATCACTGCCCATGAATGAACATGCTTCACCAAACACATGATTGTTCAAGACCTGACCATTCACTTGCTTGTTGACTGGTCAGGTCATCTACATCAGACTCATCAAGCCAAACAAAAGATTTCATTGGAATGTTACCATATTCAGCCTGCCAAGTTGCTTGAAAAAGCTCATTTCTCTTGATAGCTGCTTTAGAAATCTGTTTGTGTGTAATCTGGAGATGTTGGATAGTGTGGAAAAATGTTGTGAGTGACACATCTATATTCTGGGCATGAAAGAGCCATTGTTGAACTTCATTGAGATAGAGTGTGGGATTTGCATCCAGAATAGATGAAATATAGGCAAGGTTGCCTTGCTGGAGGCTTCATGGCTGACTATGGGGTTGTGTGTATGGATTTTTCACCTCTCTGTGGGTCCTGTAAAGCTGAAGAATTTCATTCACAGTGCATTTGAAACATCCAGCAAGCTGTGCTATCTCCCATGCTGACTTTCCTCCCTCATAACACCAGGAAATGATGTGGTTTCTCAGCTGCTGGTGGAGATGTGGTGGCATACTAGGACCAGGAGAGCATGACTTGGAAGTGTGATATAATATATCTCTATTTTCCAAGATTTATTCCATGTTTTTGATGTTGACAAATAGAGGCAAATACAGAATTGGCAAAATGTGAGGTGCAGTTTCTTATGCAACACCCTGTATTTAAATGGAAGGAAGCCTGATAGACTGCATTTCACATGCTAATGAAGAAATTTACTATAGCCTCTATTCTTGCATTTTCAACTTTCAACTAGAAAGTGATGCACCTGACTTTGCTACTGGGGCTGTATTATCTATTGAGCTAGAAGAAAAATGGCACCCAGTTGGTGACTTATCTCACTTCATGTCTTTGAAAAAAAATAAAACTATCCTATGGCAGATAAGAAGATAATGAGCATCATCAAAGCTCTGAAATTGTGAAGACATTATGTAGAAGGTGGCAAACAGGAGTTTGAAATCTGAAATGACCATGCAAACCTGTAGTGGTTCATGTAGCATCAGGACTTAAATTGTCAATAGGCTTGATGAGCTTGACAGATAAAGACTCAAGTGCAGCCAAGCTACTGCAGCAAGTATACTTTGCTAAAACTGATCAACAAGCTTTAAACTGAATCCAAGTGGACCTGCAAACTAGTGAGCATTCATGGCAACCTCAAGCCAGGTGATGATGATCTGGCTGATGAGCATGATGATTAATACACTAAATAACTGGGACTGTGGGTGTGGGATCCTGTTGCTTGTATTAGGAAATTGATTGGAAATCTTGCATTTGATGATGATATTGTGTATATGCCAGAGAATGTCTATACTGACAATCAGAGACAAACTCAGCAATATAATGAGATGTGGACCGGTGACTGATAATGGACAATGTGTTAAGACTGAATCTCCTCCACTCAAACTCTGGTCGAAGATCAGAGGTCAAAGAGAATGAATGGCTGGAGATGGCCAGAGGTCTGGAGGATAGTGTCCAAAGGGGTAAAGGCTTGGTGCAGGACTTGTGTGTCACGCCTTTGCACTGTTATGGCCTTCTTGGTCAGAAATGCATTGGAGAAATTCAGAGTGAGATGAGAGGAGTGGTCTAAGATGATATTCAGGCTAAGGTTAAGTACATATAGAGTCAGAGTATATATATATCAGAGTGACTGCAGATTAGTAACAGAGGGCTATGTAGATATATAAGACAGAGGTTGGATGTCTGAGTGCCAGAGCTGTGCTACACAGCATTAGAGGGAACAGAGGAGCAAAGCTAAACTAAATACAGAACAAGGAAAGTATGTAAGGGTATCTGAGATATGTCCAGAGGGACAGAGGAACAGAGTTGATGAGGAGTCACCATAGGGATAAGTGGAGTTGATCCAGAGGTCAGAGTTGTCTTGATTACACAGGATATGACACAATGCAAGTGAGTCATTTCCAAATATAGTGGACATATGTACCTGATCAGCATGTATCAGGAGCAACTGCCAGCCAGTAAAACCATTACACCAGTCATTGTTATGGCTGATCTAAATGAGGGCAGGCATAGAACCTTAAGGGGCTTCAGACTTAACTGTGGACAAGAGGACGACGGAGCTTGACAATTGCAAGACATCTATGAGGAGCCTACCTACTAGTGAGATTTGGTGACGAAGGATGCTACTGAGGTAATGGCAGCCAAAGGTACTACCGAGTGAATGGTGAACAAGGAGTCTGCCTACTATCAAGGACAGACAACAAGAACTTTCCTTTGAAGGGTGGTGACAAAGGAGACTTTCCACTTAAGGGTGGTTTACAACAATGAGGAGCAAGAAGGTATTAAGGCTATCCTTGGGCCTGTATCGAGAAGTGGGAATACCAATGTATTCCAGCAATGGTACAAGGGAAGATGGAAAGAGGTGAAAGGTAAGACTAGACTGAGGTTTACATGAGTGATGACGTGAGTTTATATACATAAGGGAGTTCAGGGCAGGCATAGAATATAAAGAAATATGATGGAAGAAATCACTGATAAAGCAAGTGGAGTGGAATCACATAGAATGCGATGGAAACAGATGATGAGTCATGGTATCATAGTCAGTGATGAAAAGAAATAAATGTCCAAGTTGGGACTTATACCAATGCATATGTAAGCAATAAGTGAAAGAAAACCATAGTCTGAGGTAAATCATAACATTACCCCCTTAGTAGACCTGAAGTAACCATACTTCAAAAGTCCTTATACTCTCCATAGGGCTTACCTGTCATGTTTGACATGGCAGCATTGTCGAATTTGAAGTCATCTTCCCTCTCATCTGGGGGTAGAGCCTGGCTGGTGGATGCCTGTAAGGATGTGGGGTGGCATCTGGGGGTGAACCTAACAGTTTGACAAGCAAGTTGGCATGCAGGGCTTGATGGCAGAGTTCCTCTGAATGAGGACGAGGATGAACAGCAGGACATGGGCAAGGAGGAGGGAGAGGGCCTAGGAGTAGGTTGTCAAAGAGGGCATTCCTGCTGGTTGTGGCCAGGGGTTTAGCAAAGACAGGTGGGACACTGGTACTGGGGGCATCTGTCACAAAAATGTCTGAAATAATGGCACTGAAAGCAGGCCTGGGGGTAATGAGAGTTGTTGTGGGTAAGGACAATCTCTCCCATGTTTTCAGCATGGCAGATCTTGGCTTGGTTGATCAAGGCAATGGCCTCTTCTTTGAGAGGGGATGATGACACAGATGGTGTGGATGAAGTGGGGGTGATGACAGTGGTCATCAGAACAGGGGTAGGCGCTGAAAAACAGATAAAATAGATGTGATGCCAACCACTGGACTAGTCCAAGGTAGACAAAAGGTAAAGAAGGGTATGAGGGGTACTCATCCCTAAGGGATTCCTAAAGGTTGTAAGGCAAGAAGGGGACAGGATCAGGCATTCCCTGCGAGTTTGAGAGTGATCCGGTGCATATCTGGTACGTATCCAGTGTGTATCCGGTAGTGAGAGTTCACCAGATTGAAAGTACCTGGTTGAGGATGAGGACCAAGTGTGAGGAGGACAATGAGGATGATGAGGATAGCAACAACAGAAAATGTCGCAGAAGTTCAAACAGGATCTGATGAGTTGAAAAAAAGTGTTCACAATTTTGGAGGGTACAAATTTTATAGTCAGGGCATTTCCCTTGACTTTTGACTGACAGCTAGTCTAGCCATGACATAAAGTACCCATTGTAGGAAAGTACAGTTTCCTACAGTGATATCCAGTCATCCCTAGCCATCTCTAATCCCTATCCTGTGCTCCAATCAATCCGAGACTGCTCCGTGCTGTTGTCTATCCTGATCTGAGTCAATCTGGTAGTTGTCTGAAGGATACCTATCCAGTCCACTGGATACTGGATTCCTGTGCACCAGATCACTTTCCCACACATTCTTTTAGAGTCAAGTAGTCTTCTTTTGTATTTTCTCTTGTTATATATCATTCGGGTATGCCCAAATTAGGATGTAACTCCCCTACCATCACCATGCAAGCCATCCAGTATCATCCAGTTCCTATCCTAAGCCAGTTCCCCTCCAGTTTCCCCCATTCCTGCCATAGTCCTGCAACACCAAAGTTGGTTTCCTAGCCCTACTGAACAGGGGGATTCC
>JBBPTO010000057.1:0-68749 GCA_038094155.1 Pulveroboletus cf. aberrans | reverse complement strand
TTCCAGCGTCTTGACACCCAGTTCATCGACGTCAGACACGACGGGGTCGTCGCCCGTCTTGATGGGCTTGATGTAGGATATCATCGTGCTCGACGATCCGAGCTGCTCCGCATCTTGAACGGGCGACCCGTCCGGTTTCTTCTGCGGCGTCTTGGGTATCGATGGAAGCGACACTGCACTCCGCACGGACCGCCCTGTGTCGTGCGTCTTGACCGTCGCCACGTCCTGTCCCTGTCCCTGTCCCTGTCCCTGTCCCTGTCCCTGCCCTTGTCCAGATTTCACACCCGCCTGCACAGTGTGCGATCGCGTCGGAGTTGCGCTCGCAGTCTTGACAATCGACAGCGGGGGCGACGGCGTGCCGCTCCCGCCCGCGTTCATCACCGGATTCCATCGATCGAGCACCGACGCGCGTCTGGCGCCTCTTTCCCGCCCCTCGTTCGGTGCAGGCGACGCGGACGACGGCGGGAACGCGTGTTTGGTAGATGGACTGCCATGCTGGGAATGAGAATGAGAATCGCCGCTGCGTCGATCGCTCGCTTGGACGATGCTCTGGACGAACCCGCGTCCCTGCAGCCGACTGATGCTCGGCGTGGGGTCCTTGGAGGGCGAGCCCGGTAGACGGAGGAAGCCAGGGGAGGCGCCGCGCTGAGGCTGTGGTGCATGTGGCGACCCGGGAGTTCTTGGGTGGACGGTCGATGCAGAGGGTAACTGGGGAGAGGGTTGGTGTCGAGGCGTCTGCCATGGCGCCCCCATGGGGAAGCTCGCGCGTGCGGGGTCAGGAGTCTTTGCGCGTGTGACATCTGTGCCTGACGTCTTGGCACGCGGTTCCTCGACCAAGGATTTTGTCGGAAATTCAGTAGTGGGAGTCTTGGAGCGCGTCTCAACAATAACTGGCGTCGTCCTTGCCCGAGAATCAGCTACAGGCGTTTTGGGACGCGCTTCTGAAGTGGTGGGCGTCTTTGGACGGACCTCCATCATAGAAGGTGTCTTGGGACGCGATTCCGTGATCGGGCTTTTGGCCGAGGGAACAGAAGCCCCGCCGAGATTCTGCGATAGGGGACGGGAGGGTAATGATGGAGTAGATGCGGCTTTGAGTTCCGAAGCGATCCCATAGGGCGTACTTTGACGACGTTCACGAACGTCCAGGGACGACGATTTGTGGGACGGGGACTGACTCGGAGTTTGTTCCTGGATCTTCTCGACATACCGGCGAGCAACGTTGGAGGAACTGAGCGTACGTGCACGAGAGATCTCTGGTGCCACCATTGGTGGGGTGGTACTAGTAGACACAGGTTTAGACTGTGGCGCCGAAGTCGGTCCCGAGGGCGATAGTGGGGCAGCGCCGATGGCAGCACCAGCCTCGCGTGCGACCATGCCTGGCATCGCGATGCCTCCGCGACCGAATATCGGGTGTACGGAACCATGGTCCATGCGCCCGTCATACGCGGCGGTTGGATCCAGCTGTGGCTCGTGCCGCTTGAGTCGTGGGCCGGTCGCGTTGCCTCCCATGAAAGCTGCGAGCGACATGGGCGCCGCTTTCGCCCCCGTAGACGTCAGCTTGATCGCCGGTTTAGGCAACGAGACGCTGGGCTTATCAACGGACGTCGAAGACGAGGACGTCGCCAGATCCGTCTCACCACGCGCGTGTCCGTCCTGGAGCTTCGCTGTAGTTGCAGACAAGGGCCGTCAAGCCCATGTCATCCGTGCTGGCAATGGGAGACACATACACAGATCGATCCCGTGCATCCCGACGCCGAAATCGCCACTCTGGCCCGTCTTGCCCCTTCTCATGCGTGCCAATCGGGCGCGCATGATCTCCTCTTCGAGGCGGCGTTTCTCTGCCTCATCGTCGGCGTCGACTTGGCGCTGCATCGCCCTGATCTTGTTCGTCCACTCTGCGAGCCCGGTGTCAGTGTTAGCGGTAGTGCTGGAGTGGGTCGGAGCAGGCGGGAGATCTGATCGTGCAGACCGCGGTGTGGACGTCGTTGACATCACCAACTAGTCCGTGGTCCTTTGGTTGAGGGAGACGAATTAATGAAAAGGGTGCTTGCTAGCATGCCTTTGGTGTAAGTAGCTGACGTAATCGCACTCGCTGCACACAGCTCCAGTGGAGGATGCAATGAATAACACATGTAGTTTGGAACACTTAGAAGAAAGTTTATACGTATTCATAATGCTTCCGAGAGGGAGGTGCTCAGTAGCGTAACATATAAATGCGAATGCGAAGTTGTGTCCTTCGGCCGCACGGGTGGGTCGGACATGCGTTACGCCCCTACTCGATCGACCAGGAGCCACCCATCGACGTGGTCCAGAGCCGTGAACATGCTCTGCTTGCAAAGCAAATTCAGAGGGTAGGAAGAGGGGTGGCAGGTTGAGAGGATAATGCGGAACGTTCGGACGAGCAGTGGGAATGTTTCTTTGTAAGACCTGAACGTGATGATCTTATCTGCCATTGCAAGGGAGTCAGGGAACGGGAAAGAAACGTACTTCGTGTGGACGACGATGTCCACAAAACAATGAATCGCCACAGCGACATCAGATATACACCTCCGAGTTTCCGCTGGCATTCGTGATCTGAGTGACAGCTTGTTCGCCATTGAATCGTTGTGCGGGGGCCACCCCTAGTTCTTTTCTGGAAATGCTACTCCGGGATGCAACTTCGCCCAAGCAAGTCTCTCGTCCACCCACCCTTTCACAGACCCTACCGACCACACACGAACACGTAGTGGGAGCAGATCTGTAAGACGTCGGAACGGCTTCCCGTACTCGTACATAGCATTCCATTCCTCATCCCTCATCACCTTGCAAAATTCATCAAGTAAGATTTGTTTTTCCTCAGCAGGGCCGCCTTCGCAGCTTCCCTCTGGTTCATGGTGGTCCAGCAACCACGCAGGGACAACAGCGCACTCCCAAAGAGGCGCAGCTGTAGTTCCTTCGAAATCGATGAAACCTGTTACTATGCCAGATTTCTCGTCGATCTCGCGAGACGTTATTAATCCAAAGATGACTGTTCTGACATTAGCTTACCATAATATTCGACAGGCGGAAGTCGTCGAGCCGTAGCGTAAATTTTTGCGTTGGTATCTTGATCTTTCCACCAGGCTGATAATCCCCCGGATAGACAGTACACAGTTCGAGTGCCTTGCGGAGGGTACGCTCCGCGGCTTCAACTTGACGTTCGGCTGCCTGTGCATCTGCTCCCCCCAGATACGATTTTACAGCCGGACGATAGTGAGAGAGAACGTGGAGTTCAGCAAGTATGAAACTCTGGAGGTAGTCCGAGGTAGTTGAAAATGGTCCACGATATCGAGAAAGCTCGGAGCTCAAACGTAGCGGAGCATCAGGTACTCGAACGATGCCATCAATGGCGCGATAGAACGGCGTCCCGATGATAGGGCCGACGTGGATGTCACTTCCGAACGGGGAGGAGAGGTACAGGGATCCTGCACGCTCGAAGCGTAAAGAAAACATTTCCGTGAGGTGTTTGGCAACTTGCGAGACAACAATCTTTTTCACGTCCATCGGGAGCGTCTCCCATTGTGAATCCGCAGGTACGCCTCGTACCTTCGGTACTGCGTTAGAGTCAAACAGATCCTGAACAACGGACTAACTTTTTCCAAGATCATGTACTCGGCTCCTACGGGGTTCGAAGCATCCGAATTCCAAGCGTAAACCTGAGGAACAGGAATTTGTGACCGTGCAGCAAGGTACTTGAGGGTCGCAACCTAACAACAGGGGAGATTTCAACAAAGCGTCAGAACCATTCGGTGAGCTACTCTGTGGACCTCTGATTCTAGCTTGTCCTTCGGAAAAGCAGGAGCGGCAACGCGAACAACGCCGAGCACTGTACCGTCTTCCTGGATAACCTCGTACACCTGAAAGCAGGAGAAAATATTAGAGTCAAGGTATCGAACTAGCATTTGAGTCGACCTTATGAAAGCCACCCTCTGCCATTTTCTTGAGCTCACAAGCCCTGCCGAAGTGAGAGGCGACAGCGACTCCCAGCTGATGGAGGCTAAAGGCATCAGGATCTGCCTCTCCATCATAAGAAAAATTCGATACAGCATCTTCTTCCGCCATTGATTCGTACTGGTATGATCAAGGTGACGGCGACTGGCGAAGCACCTTCGGAAGGAGGAGGTTTAGGGAAAATTTACATAAATAAATTACTGTAATAAAATAAAAATAATTCCACAAGCACCGCGCTGCCAGTGAGCACAGTGGTCGCGATGAACTCAATGATATCATGTCAGGAAGTGTGACGACGAACTTGAAGTGTATGCTAAAGCAACTTGAAAGAACTAAACTTGAATCGTATACTATCGTCCGGCGTGAGTCCCACATCCTCTCCCATTGACATTACCTTCTCCAGGTCGACGAATCTATGAGTCGCAAGCACACCGATCTAGGGTTGTTCCCCCTAGGATAAACCCATCCGAGACCACGACACCCACAACATAACGGTCCATGACGATCGATTCTACATCCGCTTGCGGTAAAATCATCGGAGTCTGCTCGCAGTAGTCTCCACTTGTTCCTGTGATGCGCTTTCCGCTGGCGCCTAGCAGAAAGGCAGATGGGTGAGCAGTCATAGAAACCATCCGACTGTAGAATCCTAGCCCACATAGTGTCCCCTGCGGTGGAGACTTCAGAATATATACCATCATGAATCTCTTCATGGACTGCTCTGTGGTGATTATCTACACAGTGGCCGCTGTTACATCACCTTTGGACGAAGACTACTGGTTGGTCCACGACTCAGATGACCCTTTTGACCGTCTAGAACATAATGATGCCCCATACCACATTTTGCAAAAGGTTTAAGAATGTGCTTCAGACTTCATCCTGTATTATCGTGAACAATGAACAATATTTAATAGGCTTTCCAGCTTCCCATTCACCGTCTGATATCTCTTGGCAGACAATGCACAGCAGAAAATGTGTGCCCATGACCACTAGCATTACTACAGTACGCCCTGTGCATTGGGGCTAGATTTACGGGAACGGAATGTTGATCATTTCTCGTTAAGCAACTCGAACATGGCAGTATAGTAGATATTGTCCTTTTGGTTGTCAGGGTATCGTTTTGAGAACACGTACATCCCCTGAGCAACTGTGCTTGGAAAAGAAAGCGGAATCAGACGAAACAACTATTGGCAAGGCCAGACGAGCGTCATGGGGCATCGATAATGGAAAAGGTGCCGCCCCGTCCGTGCTCGTGGAACCAGCTAGTGTTTGGTCGCCAACTTCTGGATACAGGAGGGCATCTGTCCATCTACGCAATTGCATGAGCTCATCCCCACAAAAGAAGCTAACAGCAAAACGAACCCAAGAATGAAGAACCACACGCAGACTCGATAGTAGATTTGTCCCCAGAGAGGAAGGTGGGAAAGTCCTGAGACGCGATGATGTATGCGGCCTTAGAGCAAGCGGAGCACTTCACGTTTTGAGGAATGGCTACTCCCAGTTGGTGAGTGGAAATGTACATCGTGGCCAAACTGATGATGTCGCTGATGGAAATACTCGTTCCAGTCGAAGATTGGACATCAGTAGCCATTTCAGTCACACAAAATTGGTTGGCGGAGGTGCTGCGCAGTCATGCTAAGATGGTCGCAAAAGTGCAATCAAACAGCGGACTCACTCCTTCAAACATACGATCTCTCGGAAAGTAGGGTAGCCATTTTGGAATTTTTCAACGAGGGAAGAAATGTTGTTGGTCGACAAGCCAAAATTAGCCAGGTCGTCGGGACAGCCAGTCGCGACGTCGGTGAAGATTGTCTGGAGGTCGGAGTTACTACATGCGGCCTGGCTGCACAACCCAGGCAACCATGAATCAACGGTCGAGATGACGGACCCGGAGTATGAAAATGCAAGCGGTGCGAGGGGGGTAAGATCAAGGCAAGTGGCCTGCGGGGTGGTCGCTAGCGTGAGTAGAGTCGAAAAACATTGGGTCGAGAGGCTGTCGGAGGTTTAGCACTAGCAGAATCTGACGTCATGTTTGCGACGTACGACTGAGCGACGGCAAGACTAGCACCGGCAATAAGAAGAGCCGATCCGAAAAACATGACAGATTCAAGGCAATTCAAAGGCTACTCGATAAAAATGCTGGAATAGCGACGGTGGCGGAAATGGCAGAAGGTGAGAGAGGGAGTTTCGTAGTCCTTGGTCACGCGCATGCTCTTTTTTTGAATGAAATCATGATAGGAAGAACTGTTTTGTCTTGGAACTGTTTCGCCTTGTCTGAGTCGCCACTGATCACGAACCCGTACCCCGCCGACAGAGTCCCTTTCCCCATGGGTAGTCCTTAAGTTTAGGTAGGGACTCTGAGCGTCCCAACCTCTCGTATTGCTCTTCTACACGGGTGTCTCTGTGAAAGTCCGTATTTTGTGAGTCGTGACCGCGTTGTACTAAATCCCACCCTGTGGTTACATTCGCAATACCTATGATTAGTCAAAATCTTGCGAGGACGTCCTAGTTGAAACAGGTTGCCGCTGCAGCTCCAGCGTTTCATTTGTCCGCACGGATCTGTCAATCACAACCGGTTTCAGATCGGGTTTGTCACCGTGTCATAACTGCCTGCTGGCTACGCGGCTCACCGGCACCCTCGTCATTGAAGCCACATTCACTAGTTTTGTGAACCAAGATGTCCCGGAATCTGACAAGACGCTCGGCCTCGTCGTCAGCGTTGTACTGCTTCGAAGCTTCTCGTCCGTTCTGCAAGCCGGCAGTCTGTCACGGATCCATAGCCGTGCTGTAGCCTGATGTCGGACAGGGGCGAGGTTGAATCAGGCGGGCTGTATGTGACGTTGTCGAGATCCCTTGAGAAATCGCCCCTTACAAGCAGACGGCTTGAATTGGGGAGAACGAGTACAGCGGAACATTCAGCCATCGATTCCTAACAAGATGGTAAAATGAAAGTCGTTTGCTCGATACCTTCAATTTACGATGACAGGTTGTCACTGTCAACTCTCAAAAATGATGGCTCTGTAGTCTTGCCAGTGGGGTGTAACGAGCGTGAGAAGTCTGATGGGAAAAATCCCGACAGCGCGGCCGCACAGACCAGGTCATCCAAGTCACTCATGTATGTGTTGACACATCAGCCTTGCGTGCATGTCGCCCAGGCCAAGTGTCATGAACGCCGCAAGGACGTGTTGGCATGGCCATCGGCAATTCAGCATATGCTCGCTCTGAGCTCATTCACAATCTATGCAAGACTCAGAACAAACCTGATATATACCAAGCCCGCATGGTGCGTTCAGGTTGAATCTTCACAACACTCTTCCGTCACAATTCCACCGTCTCTGCTGGTCGGACGATGAGTTTCTTTGCACTGACGAGGTTGTTCTTCAACATGTCCAACCCGCGGGGGATGCCGTTCAGCCCGCCTGGTAGGACCTCAACTCGGTTTGGCTAATGGGAGAGCCGTGCTTCAGCCTACATACGACCGATGTAAGCAGGTACGTACGACGATATCGCCGGCCTCCAGCAACGCTGGCAAGTGCCGAGCCAGTGCACAACCAATGTCCTTGTGAGCCGGAACTCGCACGCTTCCGACCACACTCAGCACTTTCTTGGTGCTCCCAGGTACCTCTTTGATGAGGGGTCGGGTAACGAGAACGACGTGCCCGCCTTCCGCGACCATGTCGTAGCCAAGCTGTTGAGTGTCTTCCGAAGAGATCGCATCGAAAACGAGCGCGATCGACTCTGTGGTAATTTTGGTTATCTCAGTGGCAAACGATGACGCAGGAATGTTGCGATCGATGACGTGAGTCGCCCCGAGGGATTCAAGGAAGTTGGAATTTCGCAATGATGCCGTCGTAATGATCGGAGAAAAGCCCGAGAGTTTGGCGAATTGGATAGCTAATGCAAAATAAATTCACGTGGAGACAGCGTGAGTGAGAGGACTAGCGAGAGATGACTTGATGCACCGTACTGTCCCACAGAGGTTGCGCCTGCAATGACGAGAATTGGTTGACACGAACACAGACCGCGGCCACCATCCCAAGGTGCCATTAAGCCGACCCCAATGGGCTGTGCAGAGTAGAATGCGATGACTGCGGTACTGACACAGACCGGAAGCGAGGCTGCTTCATCAAAAGTGATATTGGGTGGGAGCTGTGAACAGATCCTGTTATGGGTACATTTACGAAGCCACAATGAAACACTCATCATACCCTGGAAACAAACTCTGCGAGAACGAGGACATACTCTTGGAATACTGCATAATCACCGCCTATCATTGGACTACCTTGATGAAATCTGAACAAAGGTCAGACATCAAGTCTTATCACACGACCCCCCATACGGGGTACATACACTCTGTCTCCTTTCTTGAATTCTGTTACCCCTTCTCCAACAGCCTCGACTTCCCCAGCAGCATTTCCGCCCAAGATAGCGGGATATCGAGGTGCATATAAACCATAAGCCTGGATCTTCCAGTCAAGAGGGTCCAGTCCCAAAGCAACCTCCCTGACGAGGATCTCTCTTGGTCCCGGAACGGGCAGGTCTTTGACGCCTACCTCAAAGGCGCCAAACTTTTCTTTGAGGAAGAGGGCGCGGGAGACTACCATGATCAAGATGTGGCAGGTTGGTCGATGGGCCGAACCTGCACTATATAGCTTCATGCCGACCTTGCATCAATTTCGGTGTATAGCAGCTACATTTGTCAAAACAGCATGGCCTGTCAGGTGAGCTTACACTACTACATCGGAAGGCGTCCTTCCAGCACTCTGCGAGGAGGGACTGACCGATGTATACAATATGGATCGACTCTAACCCTGGGCAGAACGGAAAGATAAATGGGGTAACAACGAACACTCGCGTGCCCGACGTCTAATTCTGAGCCATATGATGTGCATCATGATTGACCCGGTAACCTGCTTGTGCCGTGGTGGTGAAACGCAGGATTAATCTAAGGAGCAGTGACGCACCCTTTCAGGAGGCGGAAGGGAGGATCGAGGGAACATATAAGGACAGGTGTTACCACATTCGCGCGCTTCAGGCCCCGACTCGAGCCTCACACTCACGCGTGCACGAGACGGAAATAGCCATGAACATACTTATATACATATGTACCGCGGTTCCTTCTTTCGGCACCAGACAAGGCAGCGGGTACTCAGGAATCGTGCAAAAGCTGCGAACGATATCGGTAATCGGTCCAATTCAAAGAACCTTTACTAAAGCGTCAAGAAAAAAACATCCATGAGTACAATCAAGATTTACAACGTATGTCAATCTAATTAATTAATGTCCTTTAATTGTCATGATGATATCCTGATCTGTGTGGGTGCTTCCATCCACTGACCTCAAGCGAAGAAGGCGAAAGCTGAAGAAACAGCGAGCAGCATGGCCAGGCCAACGTTCAGGCTACTGACGGAAAGGGAGGCGGCCCCGCTCGAGCTCGTCGAGTTGCTCGACAGCTCCTGGATATTGGACGGCATTTGTCCATCTGTTCGACTCTGTAAGTTCACTCTCGTAGAAGATGCCAGAAAAAAAGCACGAACCAGTGAAAGAAGAACCACACTCGGACTGGATGGCCGATGTGTCACTCGATAAGAGTGAAGGGAAGTCCTGAGAGACGACGGTATATGCAGCCTTTGAGCAGTTGGAGCACGTCACATTCTGGGGAAGCGAGACATTCAACGTCGATCCGGACATGTACAGCGTGAACACGCCGATGATGTTACTGATGGACAAGGTCGTCCCGGACGCAGACTGGACGTCGTTCAACAACTCAGTAGTACACAGTTGGTTTGCCGAGGTGCTGCACAGTCATTCTCAGTCGATCGCATAAAGTATAACCGAACGACGGGCTCACTCCTTCAGACATGCAATCTCTCGAACAGCAGGGTAGGCTTCTTGGACGTCCGTCACTAGCTGAGAAGTGCTGTTGGTCGACAAGCCAAGGCTGGTAAGGTCGCTAGCACAGCCAGTCGTGACATTGGTGACGATCGTTTGGAGGGTAGAATTACTGCATGGGGCCTGACCACACATCCCCGTCAACCAAGAGTTGATGGTTGGGATGATGGAACTGTTGCTCGAGTTCGATAGGACAAGCGGGGCGAGGAGCGTAAGATCAAGGCAGGTGGACTGAGAGGAGGTCGCGACTGTGAGCAGGGTCGAAGTACACTGACTTGAGAGGCTGTCGAAGGATTAGCACTGGCGAGATCTAGCACCGTGCTTGTGACGCACGACTCGGCAACGGCGAGACCAGCGCCGGCGATGAGAAGAGCCGATCTGAAGAACATGATGGTCACAAAGATAATTTAAAGAGGTCAATTAAATCGTTATAAGAGCGATATGAGCAGAAAGTAAGAGGGGCCTGCGCAGTCATTGTCGTTGCCACCATTTATAATCTCGTACCTCGGGCGGTGTCCCTTGTGAATATCCGCATTTGGCGACCGCAGCGCTGGTCACCAGACTAGATCGTAGCTGCAGTGCACTCTCACCTACGGCGTCGCTACAGTTCGCCGTTCCCCAAGGTAGATGTTCCAAGGCGATATCCTGCGTCACAGGCCGCCACAGATGCTCCAATGATTGATACGCCCCTCGCAAGCTGACCCAGATTGTTACCCTACCCACTGCCCATACGCCACTTACCGGCATGTTCACTAGTTCTGTGAACCAAGTCGTCCCGAAGCCTGGATAACAAGACAGTATGGTCGCAAATCCGTCGTTTACTACTACCGTTACGTTGAACTGACAGAGAGGCTGTGTGGTTAGTCATCAATGCTGCCAGTGACGTTGTCTTGAAGTCTGCTGATCGTCTTCGTGTAGTTAGAAGCATGACGCCACGCGGGTCGTCGTGGACCTTCATGTTTCTTCTCAGCTTCGTGGACAATTTTATTCGGATGGTTTGGTCACTTTTCTCAGTGTCATTAATCTCATTTAGCCGAACTTGGACAAAAAAACGACCGTCGATTGTCATCCTCGTTCCATAAAGTCCATGGGTCTCCTTTCCACTCACCCCTTCCGCAGTCTCTGCAGACGTAGACGCTGAGCGTACCATCATTCCTTTATTTCTGTCATTCATCACAATGATGCCCTCCTATTCTAGTGTATTCTGTATCTTGCTCTTGATCTGCTCCACCGCCTTGTTTACCGGACTGCTCGCCGGACTGCTTGTACCGAGTAGGAGACCTCAAAATACCACATCATCCTCGGTTTCGGCGACAAGAACATCCACGCACGCTTCCACTACACCATCCCCTACGTCGACCGCTAGTTCTCCCTCTACTTTGTCGGTATGCTTTCCGGCATTGGGTTTCAAAATGCCATCCAGTATCCCTGATTCACTGGACAACTGGTGGTGTCCTATGGACACCGAGTACGCCTTCATGGGATTCAGTTACGAAGTCACTGCTTGTCGGTTTCATCACCCCTTTCCCAGCGTCAGGCTAACGTCGTTTCAGGCCAGAGTCTAGACCAGCTCGATGCCGAGTTCGCCGATATAAGGAAGAATTTTAATGGTCGTTATGTTCGTCTCTATGGCGCGTGCGATACTCCTGGTTTCTAGTATGTGTCCTTTCGTTCTGCATGCCGTTCTTGTCCCCAACTTGACCGCCCAGTGATAACGTCGTGGATGCCGCATGGAACAATAGCATTGGCGTTCATGCGCTGATATGGGTATGCCTCGTGTTCTCCATCATTCGATGTGCCCCTCACGCGTACGTGCTGCAGTTTGGTTTCAACAACGGTGACCAATGGGAAACGCGTCGCGATTCGCTCATTAACACGCTCACCTCAAATCCTAAAGCCAAATTCGTCACGCGCGGGGTCCAGTTCGGCTCGGAGCCCTTGTACGACAACGTTCTTCCGCACGACCAGCTCGCTACGCAGGTCACCTCCGCCAAGGCTCAACTCGCAGGCGTACAGATTCCCGTCACGGTGTCCGAGCTCGCATACGGTTATCAGCTGCGTGGTGGTGCTCAGGACGTCCTTAATGCCCTCGATTACATCAACGCCCACATGCTTCCTTTCTTTTCGTCGCTCGCGAGCACCGGCGCGCTTGCGTGGCCGCTCATAGAAACGGATATGAATTGGTTCATTCAGAACGGCGGAGGAAAGAAGATATACTTTGACGAAGTGCGGCGTTTGGGCGATCTTTGTTATTTCCGCTTGCTGACCGCTCGTTCCAGAATGGCTGGCCCTCTGTGACATCTCAGAGCGTTCAGCCCAACAGCATGGCTGCAGTCGCCAGCGTAGATAGCGAACAGGCAAGTTAGATTTTCGCCTGGCGTCCCCGCTCAGGCTGATGGCGTGTCCACAGCAATACTACCAAATGCTCGACAGTCACTGCACGGATCTCAAGAACGCCACTGGTGGGGGGATTGGGTGGTTCGCGCACATCTACTCGGACAGTCAAGAGCTTGGTTACGGAATTCACAACAGCAGTGGTGCGATGAAGTTTAGCTTCCAGCCTCGCACCTCGTGTTAGACAAGTATCGCACGGTCTCAGGGTCTCCCCGAAGAGAACCCTCATCTACAGTGTTTCTACTCGCATACCCGCATTCATTTGGTGGATTTCAGTCATTTGTATTCCCACACATTACATTTCACGGCAGAGATACGATAATTGGTCGAATTCAACAGTTAGTGGGCTTCCGTCGAAGCTCCTGTTGCGTTTCTGCAGACCATGGTATTACCCTACAGTTACGATACAATTTGCAATGACGAAGCATAATGTAGCAGACGATTACTATATGTACGGTCGACTATCTGGTAATGCATAGCGTCTAGGGTCCCTCCCGTCATGCATTACGACGTGTTATCGTGTTAGTTTGCTGGCAGCTGCCCATTCGTCTCAGTATTTTCTTATCCGTTACGAAGTATTATGCATAACCATGTTATGCATTATGAGACAGTTGACCGTTGTATCACCCACCTCCCGGCCTAACCATACCATTTGTCGCCTATCTTGGTACCTGCAGGAGGACGCTGGGGAATCAGTGACTTGGTAATGCTCCAAGTTTCTATGGCGCGCTGGGTGACGAGCTCAGATTGGCGTCATAGATCAGTCCAAGTGTCATACCCTCCATGTAGCCATGTCGAATTCCATGACGATCTGTCGAGCGTGGACACCTGCGGCTCTTTCGTCCATAGTGGGTTGCTCGCACAGCACTGGGTGGTGCTATAAAACAAAAATGAAGCGAACGAGTGTCGCTGACGCACTGATAATGGGTTCGCCCTCGTCGTTGATCTCGAACGCACATTCTCCGTCGCGGATGACGAACGAAAGGTAAAAGAGATTTTCCACGGACTGCGCGAAATCATTTGGGTTGACGATGAACTGGAATAGGTTCAATGGACCGTTTTCCCCGAGAATTTCTTTGATCTGACGTGTCGCTTAGTGACGAGGGTGATGGCTAGATTTCTGCTCACTTTGAGGACGTTCTTGGTGGTTTCGTTATCAGACCGCTGGATGTCCTCTTCTCTGATCTGTTGGGGCCGACGTTCTGCTTCTTGGACCTTTTCCTGCTTCTGGCGTTTCACTGGGCCTCGTTTTCTCTGTTCTAGGGAGAGAGGACCCAACCTAGGGGTTAGTCAGGGACACGTCCCGGAGAAAGGGGGGGAAAGGTACATGAAGCCGGTGACGGGGACTCTTCTACTTTTCGCCAGGGCCTTTCGAGCGATCTTGTCCCAGTCGAGTACACTGTCTTCGACCACTTCCATCTCTTCGCCGTCTTCGTCTTCGAATCGTTGCCTGCCCCCCATGAAAGTGATGAGTCTGGAGACGAAATCGTCCATGTCGAACGCGGCCGAGCCGAGTTTCATGGCGCGGGCTTTTTGGGCGCCGATGCTCGAGACATTTCGGAGGACGGTGGAGTCGAGGGTGGCCTCGGTCGGGTTCTTGACTGTGCGAGGGGGCGTTTGAGGGGCGGTGGGAGTGACGGCATGAGCTGACGCACCTTTTGAAAAGAGCTCGTCAGCCTCTGCGACCTGGCCGGCGAGCTCGTCCGCGTCGTGGTCCTGCGGCCGCATGTGCTCTGGAGCAGGGTCAGTGCGCGGTCACGAGGAGACGCGCCGGACGCACCGCCGGTCCTTTTCTCGAGGAGACGGTATTTCTTGCGGATGTCGCGCTTCTCCGCCGCATCCTGGTCCGGGTCGTACGCGGGGCTGTCGGCCATCGTGGGCGGTGACAAGGCGCGCCCGTCACGTGCTAAATTGGCGCGTCGCGTTCCGGTCAAAATACATACAAACACGACTCTTTGCACGGGCGACGATGGCGCACGCGATCCACGTGAGTGTCTCCCCCTATCTCGACGTCGAGCTCATCCCTTTGCAGTACAGCAGGAGCACACGTGCGCTCTGCAAGGGCCCCGCACCGTGCACCGACTCTCCTATCCCCGCCGGCAGCCTCAGATACGGCCGTATCGTCAAGGGCCCGTATAGCGAGACCGTCTCCTGGCGCCATTGGTGAGCAGTAAGCCCTAGGAAAAGAGCTCATTGACACGGTATAGGGGTTGTGTCACTCCCGACATCTTGCGTGAACTTGCTGTCACCGATCTGGCCAGCGTCGACGGATTCAACACCATTCGGTGCGCATTTTTTTTTCTTAACCGGGATCGGGTTGATCTTTCGGACAGGTACGAGGATCAGGAAAAGGTCAGACGCGCCATTGCAGCGCAACACGTAGACCCCGCGGACATTCCCGCGACTGCGATTGCGAAGCCGTCCGCTGGTAGCATGCCGTACTATGGTACTGAGATGCCCAACGGACTGACTGGACAAAAGAGGAAATTTCAGCCCGACGTAGCCCAAGCTTCAGGGTCGCGCAGTCAGCCGAACGTTCCGTACGCGAATGCCGCACAGAGTGCCCATGGATCGCCGGGCGAAGAAGACGAAGTATTCCTGCCCGTCGAACCAGAGCCGATCGACGAGCTCTACTGCGTCTTGAAGACCAGCATCGTGGGCGTACAGTACTACAAGGGTCCGTGCTTTGGCGCACGACGCCGGGTCGTGTTTCGCTTAGTCGATTTGCAGGTATGGTTGGGGCGGGAGAGCAAGTCAGACTCCTTAGGGAACCACACAACCCTTACGACCGGTAACGTACAGATCATGTCCCTTTCGGCTGTTTTAACTAAATGGATTCGAAAGGAATGCGATTCAAGTCCAGAACATTGGTGGGGCTCAAGTCGGACACCTTCCCAGAAACGTAGTGTCTCAGCTAGCCCCGCTGCTAGATCAGAGGCTGGTCACTGTCGAAGGCGCCATGCACAACGGAAACCGTAAGATTCTTCCTATAATTACCGTGTCGCGAAATGACAGTTCCTTTCAGTCAGAGGCTTCAGCTATTCGCTCTCTATGTAAGCGTCACGCCGTCTTGCTGGTTTCCTGCTTATAGGCATGGATGTCAGGTCCTTGTATATCTATGGACCATGCGACAAACGAGATATACTAGAGCCGAGGCTTCTTTGGGCTACACCTCGACAACGCGGTTTCCCACCAAGGGGAATGGGTGGAGTTCCGGGAGCACCATCTGCGGCAGCTTCGTCCGCTCTTTCTGCTGCAGGGGCCTTACCTGCCCCGTACCTTGCCGCAATAGGGATGCCTGGCCCTAGCCAGGGTAACGATGAGGCGATCCGAAAGCAGCAAGACGCATATATGCGGGCTGCAGAGCTCAAACAAATGTTAAATGGCCTCGAGAAGGTAGACGACGAAGGCCGGCGTGCCTCGTTGCTTGATTCACTTTTCTCGACGGTCGACATCTTGAACCTCCCTGTTCATCCTAACCCCCCAGGCATCGCTAGCGGAGACATGGTCGTGGACTTGCTGAAACATCAGGTAAAACGTCTCAGCAGTTACAATCGTAACTCTGCACTGACAATATACCTCAGAGTCAAGCCCTTCAGTGGTGCCTTGGACACGAGTACCCCACGTTGCCAGCCAAGGAGTCGGACAATCCAGTCCAGTTCTGGCAGTACAGGAAGGCCGGCGATAAGGTTTGTTCACGATTGACCTGCGACATACCTATGTGCTAATTGCGCCTAGGCATACTATTTTAATCGTCGGTTGAGATTGTTGACATGTAGTAAAGCAGCTGACTCGTCGTTCTAGTCGCCACAAAGAGTCCACAAGATATTAGCACACCTCCGGTCCTTGGCCGAGGAGCTCTGGTGGCTGATAGCATGGGTTTAGTGGGTGGTGCAGTGAAGAGGGAAAGTCGGAACTGATGCTCTTTATAGGGCAAAACGCTCACGATGCTTGCTCTCGTCCTCACGACAAAGCAGGATGTGCCCAAGGCGCACTCCAACAGTACCCTCATCGGTGCGTAACACCGCTATCGCACATCCTGTCATTCGCCTCATTTACTTTGACGACAGTCGTCCCGCTTTCCGTGATGTCGAACTGGGAGAAACAGATTGACGAACACTGCGTCAGAGGCGTCTTGTCTTCCTGCGTCTACTACGGTGCCACACGCAACATGACACCCCAACAATTGATGAAATATGATGTAGTGATCACCACTTATCAAACGGTTACAGCCGATGCCGACTTCACTGCTATTGCGCAACAAAATAACGAAGGGGAAGGGCCTGCAAAGAAGAAGAAGAAGAGCGGCAAAGGCCTGTTTGGTGTGAAATGGAAGGTGCGTATGCGCTCATTAGTCAAGCGTGCGTGCGAGCTGAAGTGAGCGTTATCTCCCAGAGGGTTATCTTAGACGAAGGTCATAACATCAGGAATCCCAAGACAAAGATGGCCATTGCGGTGTGCCACCTTACCGCCGAAAGGCGATGGGTACTTTCTGGAACCCCTATCGTAAGTCATGGCTGGCCTGACCGTCACTTATCTGACTCTCGTACTGTAGATTAACTCACCCAACGTGAGCGACTTAGGTGACTTATGTCGTTTTCTGTCGTTGATTTCAACAGGACCTTGGTTCCATCCTTACCTTCCTTCAAATTTGCCGTCCATTGGACAAGGAGGATTTCTTCAAACGATTGGTTCTCCGTCCTCTGAAACAGGGAGATCCTTCTGGCGCAGAATTGCTTCGTGTATGTTTGCTCAACCTGACCTATAATTGCTTTGACCCTCCTCCAGGCTTTAATGAGCCATGTTTGCATCCGGAGGACGAAGGAGGTAGGTGTGGACGTGCTGCAGTACCTTAAATGCTGACATTGGATTGATAGATGCAAGATAGCGAAGGCAAACCCCTCATAACTCTGCCACCGGTGAAGACTCTCTTTTAGCTATTCTCTACCATTGCTCAATCGTGATAACAGGTGGACATCACTCTTGTCCCAGTCACCCTTAGTGAGGAGGCTCGCGTAGGTGTCGCATCTGCCGTGTTCTCTCGATCCTGACTGTGTTTTCTAGGCATTATATGATGCTGTGGAAGTTGCTTCACGACAGCGAGTCGAAAGTCTGATGAATCAAGGCGGAGGATTGAATCACGTTGTACGTATCATCACCCCGATTGACAATTCTCTAAACTCATATGAGTCTAGGTAACTACCAACGTCCTCAGCATGCTTACACGTCTCCGTCAAATTGTTCTCCATCCAGAACTAATCCCAACCGATTACTTAGATCAACTTCGGGCTTCCGAGGACATCAACGCCACCCGTAGTGGCATACCGATGACACCCGAGATAAAGGCCAAGTTAGAGGCCCGTATTCTACAAGCGATTGAGGACAACGAAGAGTGTCCCGTTTGTTTCAATATCCTAACAGATCCTCGCATTACGACGTGTGCCCACGCCTTCTGCCTGGCTTGGTATGTCACGGTTTGCGTGTTGACGTTTATGACATCTCACAATGGATATAGCATATCGGAGGTGATTTCGAGAGATCCAAAGTGCCCCATGGTATACTAACGACTGACCACATCAATCCCCCGCATTGCTAATTCCTTCTCAGGACCGCCGTTATCTTACCATGCAAGATCTGGTAGCGCCGCCACCTCCGACGGATCTCACCCAAGCCCCGAGGAAAGACATTGATCAAACCGAGTTGTGCGCTGGATCATCTGCAAAGATTGACCAGCTTGTTCACCTTCTGAAACTGATTCCCCATGACGCAAAGAGCTTGGTTTTCTCCCAGTTTACCTCTTTCTTGGACAAGGTACCTTGTGTTTAACACCATCTTTGCTTGCTTCCGCTAACACGCTGGATAGATTGGCGAGGCATTGGAAGAAGAAAGGCAAGTCCTCCTATCCGACAACGGTCGAAATTCTGCTAAATATGTCCTTAGTATTCCATACATCCGATTTGACGGGCAGTTATCCGCAAGGAAAAGACAGGAAGTGTTGGAGCGGTTTTCCACTCCCCTGGACCCCGATGAGTCTCCTACTCCCAGCAAACGCCTTCCAACACGCCAGCGTTTATCCCAGAAACAACTCCCAGTAGTCGAGGATGATGAGAGTAATGCCACTGAGAGTGGCAAAGACTCGGACTTTATAGTTGGAAATGACTCCGACGATGAGTTCGACGAAGACATCTCGACCCGAGTAAAGAAGGGCAAGGCCAAGGAAAAGAAGAAGAAAGGCAAAGGCAAAGCGAAAGCAATCCCGGCTGTGAAACAAGTTTTCGATGGCTCTACCTTCCACGGCGAGAACCCCAAAGTGATGTTGATTTCTCTCAAGGCGGGTGCCTTAGGTCTCAATCTGACGGTTGCAAATCACGTCTTCCTGTGAGCTCTCGTTTCGGTCTGTCGTGCACACTCGGGTGCTCACGCGTTTCACTAGGATGGATCCGTGAGTAACCCTGAGTAACCATATGTCTATCTGTTTCGCGTGCTGATCGGGGTTTGTGTGCCTGCGTCCCATGATCAGATGGTGGCAGGTAATGTGATCGGATGACTTATTACATCTTTTCCACTAATAATATTACAGGAGGGTATCGAAAGCCAAGCCATTGATAGATGTAATCGGTAAGCATATGTTACCTCGATAGATTGGCGGTTGCCAATTTGACTTTCCTTTAGCATCGGACAGAAGAAACCCGTTCACGTATACCAACTGATCGCCGAGAACACTGTCGAATCCAAGGCATGTCACCTTCTCGATCGTCACGGACAAGCATGTCTGATCTTGGTCCAGGTCATTGAAATTCAAGAGAAGAAGAAACGGCTTATCCAACACGTGCGTGGTTTGACTGCACATCATCTGACGAAGCTAACCTCGTTGCACGTTCATAGGCGTTCTCTGGCATCAAGCGCAGAGAGACTCAGAGGGAGAAGCGGGAAGCAAGGCTTGCAGGTGAGTGGTGGCGCTCTCGCTTTCTGGGCGGGTTTGACGGGGACCATCTCAGATCTCGTGGAGCTGTTCGGGATCCGCGACAAACGCGTGTAAAGATGCCTCGCGAGAAATGCACACGAATCACTTTATAGTACATACGATGGCCAATAGTGTTTGTTTGCAGTATCATACTATAATCCTATGTTCATTTATTTCTTTTTGGGGAATGGAAGGATTGATCAGCGTTCTCGAGGTGTTGGCAGCTTGACACGAAGCGGCATCAAGAGCATCGTTCATGTAGACGACGCGAATGATGATCCTGTGATCGTTTCCTTAACACGGTGTGGCGTAAGACAGGGGAACTCCCATAAATAAAAACTATACAGTTTTCGGCAAAAACCGAGAGGCGTGAAACTCTAATCCATACAATGACGAGCAACAATAGAGACAAATAGTGAGCTCGTCGCCGGGGCGGAATCCTCGCTTGCACTCCAAGACCCTCAAGAACACCTCAAAATGGCCGCAGTACAAACCCTTCCCAAGGACGTCTCGAAATTAGGCCAGGAAATCAAACTTTTCGGCAAATGGGATACCCAGGAGTAGGCGTCCACATGTACCCGAGGACCGTCGTTGATCATGGTCATAGCGTCGAGGTCAAGGACATCTCGCTGACCGACTACATCCAAGTCCGCCATGCGGTCTACCTTCCCCACACCGCGGGTCGTTATGCCAAGAAGCAGTTCAAGAAGGCCCAAATGCCCATCGTCGAGCGTCTCGTTGACAGGTACGCCCGCATCGCAAACAGAGACGAAGCGTGCTTGACTCGACCGTCAGTCTGATGATGAAGGGTCGCAACAACGGCAAGAAACTCATGGCACTCCGCATCGTCGCACATGCATTCGAGATCATCCACCTTCTCACCGACCAGAACCCGATTCAGGTGTGTGCGCCTCCAAAAGGAGAGATTATGGGTTTTTGACGTCGTGCGGGCCTCAGGTGCTCGTGGATGCGATCGTCAACACGGGTCCTCGAGAAGACTCGACACGGATCGGTTCGCAGGGTACCGTCCGTCGTCAGGCCGTCGACGTGTCTCCCTTGCGGAGAGTGAACCAGGCGATCGCGCTCTTGACCATCGGTGTAAGGAAACTCGACGCACAGTGTTTGTTTTTCTCACTGTCGTTTTCGTGTGATTGTAGACGCGCGAGTCGGCGTTCCGCAACGTCAAGTCTATCGCTGAATGTCTCGCTGATGAGCTCATTAACGCTGCCAAGGGTTCTTCGAACTCGTATGCCATCAAGGTGAGAGATGTGTTGTCGTCTTCTTATCGTCGGTGCGCTGACGCGGTGCGCGCACGATAGAAAAAGGACGAGCTCGAACGTGTGGCCAAGTCCAATCGGTGAAAAAAGCGTTTTTCTCCCTGCGAGCGGGAGACTTGGGATCGCGATACAAGTATGGCTGCAGTATATGGGCTCCTTCATTCATTCCGTCCTCGTTTTCTTCTTTGCATCCCATGCATTGTAAGGCACTCATGAATGCAACCCCATGCTTATTATTCATGTATCCCCGATGACGAGCATCCCAGTCATATCATGACACATTCTTATCTAGCGACGCTTGGTGGCCCCACGTGCTGTTGCTTCTTTGAGGCCAACGATTGGCAAACACCTGGAAGTAATATTGTGGCGTATTAACAGCAGGACGTCCAAACATTTTCCGTGGGCTTCCCTCGTTTATTCGGTCAATCAAAAAAAGCGAAACGAAGGAGTGGGACCGTCCCGATTTCGATTACTCGTTTCCGGATCGATAGCGATAATGGCGCTCTTGCGCCTGTCCGAATCTGGGTTCACATCGTCACTGGATAATGCCCAGACCTAATGACGTTCACACGAAGAGTTGGACGAACGTTGGTTGCTGGACGATCGGGGACCGTGCGTTTCATACTGTAAAAGGTTATATGACGGTGACTTCACTCACGTCACTTCCCCGCCGGCAAGCCCGATGGAGTCTGGACCAGCAGATTGGAGTTAGTGCTCCGCAAGCAAACGAATGAAGGACCACGATACGATCTGAATTGCCGATGCGGCCAAATTCGAGTGAACACACCCCACCTTTTTCCCCCCCTTTTCCAACTCCCGATATCGATGCCAATTTGGATCGCCGGCTCACCGGGATTCTCACATCGCATCATGGTCGTCGACCATGCGCACAGGCACCTTGTACTACACAATGAGTGATCGTTCACCGCCCGTCGTCCCCGAGTCTGTTCGACTCCCGTTGGATCAAAAAACCGATCGTCGCAGCCACATCCGGCCGACCCGTCGACGTGATATGATGGATCGTGCTACCGTCGACCGATGACGGCCTGCGGACCGCAGCCGGAGCGTGCGTGAAGGCGCCAATCGACGCAGGCACGTTCGTCGTCGACGCATCGTCGGGCATCACCTCCAAACCCGACGTCGTATGGCGCTCGGATCATTTTGGTTGGCCGTACGTACCGTACGGGTGCCGATGCCCGATAGTTCACGTTCGAGCGGTGCGAACGACATTTTATACTAGGCGCGAACGGGCGACTCTCGTTCCTGATCCTTCAAGTGCTATATCTGATGCGCCGGGGAGGGGGGAGACGAGCGCCGAGATCTGAACGTCTGGGTTATCGGGAACCCACTCGGGCGCTCTCGGGCTAGTAACTGCGCGCCCCGCAGCTAAACTTGAAGAGGGGTCAATCAGGTCCAGAACCCGTCTGGGGGCCCGCATTCAATGAACGTTCTTGTCGCTCGAACAGCACTGCATCGCCGCTAGGTCGTTCAACTTGTCCCTCCAAGACCATTGCCCCTTGACTGGGTCAAAGGTTTGGTCCCTTGCCCTGCGTGCCTCGTAAGCGGTCCACGCCGAGCCTTGCCTCATTCATTTAGTAGTATGCACCCGAGGGGGGACGTGCCTTCGGCCTTTGTACGTACACAGACGTTACGTGTTGAACTCGGACGATGCCGAGCTTGATAAGATGGGCAAGAGGAGCGAGCGCGAGAAACGACGACTTTACGGCGTAGTTCACTGACCACTGGGAAAACGAACCGAGAACGACGACGAAGCGTCTCGAATAATACGTCGACACGATACGAAACCGAGCTCGAGGCTCAAATCGTGTAAGGGTCATGAGAAACGTGGGAATACGCTGACGGACGACGCATCACAAACGGACATGATTCGATTTCAAGTTCGGCCACCAACCCAATGCCCCGATTGGAATGTGTACGGAACCATGGCATCTCTCTGGCGATGGAGACCGCGAGCTCCGAACGCCGTTTGTCAATTGGGCGCCCACAACTCCGGCGTCAGGATGCAACCGTTGGCCCCGGACGTCGGACGGATCGACCGGCAAGCTCTTAGTAAAGCCCTGTCCGCGCCACCGGTGCCAGTAAAGGACGCTCTCGCGGCGAAACGTTGGAGACAGGGCTGCCCGCAACTGCGAGCTTCACGCAACAGTTAGTCATTCGGACGTGTGCGGTTTCCAGGGCATTCGACAGAACTCGTCATCCCCTCCTCGCTCAAGTTGGGGACCATGATCCGTCTCTAGACCCTGCGCCATCCCCCGTCACACGGCGGACAACACGAACATACAATACAAGACCCCCCCCCAAGTCACGTTGGATGGGCGGCTGCCAACCTGTGCCGTGCCAATGGGTACCTACGGATCTCCAGCGGCCGATCGGCCCCACACACGATCGACGGTGAAACGGCTCCCTTTTCTATGTGTACGTACAGACAGAGAAAGAAGTTCTATGTACTGGGAAGTAACCCAGAGGGCGATAAATACACAGTATCGAGTACACGGGGCCGAGGCGATCCTTCCCTTCCGTCTCGTTCCTTTGGCGCCTCCCTGGATTTTGACAAAAGAAACACGATCAGGCCAAGCCCAGGTCGGGCCAGCCTCGAAGCTCGTAAAAAGTTGGTCCTGTGTTTGTCGACCTGGAAACGAACAGATCCGGGATAAATAACAAGATGCCCCCTCGGGCCGGAAAACGAACCCAAGCCAGGCTAAAAGGTTCGATTCAGAAGACGCAGGAGGTTCAAAAACGTGTCGTGTAACTGAATCAAGTCAAGGGAAGAACCACCGTAGGGATACGAAGGAAACGCGAGTGTGAGGGTGCGACCACTTAGAACGTGTGTTGGTCCGAGGCAATTATGAGTAATAATACAAAACGGTGGGGACACGGTGGTCGCTATCATGAGGCTGTGTGAAGCGTCGTCGTCATCATCACCAGCGATCCCCATGAAGATCGTTTGATAGGTTAGAGTGCTTGTCCTGATCGAGCTCCTTCCACGCTCGCAGTGGAAGAAAATGGTTCGTCCTAAGCGTTGCAGGCTGGTAGTCGAGGGGACTGCGGAAAGCCTAACAGTAGGACCGCATGCCAAGAATCCATCCCTCCAGTCCCCCAAAAGTTCAGCTGAAAATGCGTCCGAAAGATTGCGTGGGTGCAAATCTAATCATGCCTCCCAATCCTGAGTTTTGATGCCGACAAGAAATCAAGAACGGTTACGTCAACGTCACCGATGGACGGATTGTCGCAGGGAATCTGCCGGAGATGCGCCGGAGGGTGGCTCTGGTTTGGGAACAACCCCAGTGAGGCCAATGTATCCAAAATCGCGACCGATTTCCTTGACCATGGCCTTGCCCATGAGGCAAACCCAGCCGAGACCCTCGCCAGTGACACACTGGCCCGGCCAGAACAACTCCCCTTCTTCGTCCTCGATATCCGGTTCGTGCTCCTCGTGCGCCTGGAGGCTCGTTCCCACCAGACGGGCAAACGTCGTGGGATAATGGCGGGCCAAGATCGGTAGGGTCAAGTACTTTTGGGCTTGTTCCATGCAGTAGCCCGCGGAGAGGATGCCACCCGACTGCTCTTTGATAGTGAACGTGAGAGTGGGACCGAGTGAGGCAGTAGCCTTGGCGGCGGCGGCGATCATGTTTGAAGTCGGTGCACGCCCTTCCGAGGTGTGAGGCACGTGCATGACCAAGTGCGGTGGTAATGCAGCTTGGGAAGACTGTACGGAACGTGGGGGATTGGACGACTGGGAAGCGACCAAGGTGGCGCTCGAAGTGTTGGTATTTGGCGTACCGCTTGCGCTGTCGGTGATGGGTGTCGAATTGGCGCTGTTCGCAGGAGCGATACTAGCGGGAGAGGGAAGCATTTGAGGAGTCACTTGGGAGCCCAGAGAGAGTTGGCCCGCGGTCCCCGCAGTGCCGTTCATCTCCGCTTTCTCCGCCTCCCGGCTGAGTGCGGCCATCTCAGACTTCATCTTGGCCCATGTGCGATCCAGCTCGGGGTCAACTACCTGTTTAGCTGCAAAATAGAACTTGCGTGCACGGATGAAACCCTCGATCATCCAGCTGTGTGGGGGAGGAAAGAGAAAGACTTATGCGTGAGCGAGCCAGCAGAACTAGCGAAAGGGCTTACATCAAGCCCAGGAGGGCTTTTTCGCGTTCGCCAAAGGTATCCTCGGTGGTCCATTTATTTTTACACCAGCCCAGGAAAGCCTCGATGGTGACCCATGTTTCATGGAAGCAAGCTTTCTTTCCATAATCCTTGATCCATAATGAGTAGGCGAAACAGATGAGGGCATCGACGAGCTCTAGGCGTGCAATGATGGCACCGTATTTGTGGTATTGGGAGTTCGGTGGGGGAGGATGGGGGAGCGGACGATATTCCTTGTGTGAAGACGGGTATGTTGACCAGAAGCGAGCGTCGCCAGAGAACTTGAGGAGACGGCCGGCGTGGTGGTATTTTTGGTGTATGGCGTCAAAGTCGAGCGGGGCAACCTTGCCCCGCCGTGGTCGGCGGACGGGTACAAAGGACGGGAGTACCGAGAGAGCGGGAGCACGAGCGGGGATGACTGCGACGTCTTCCCTGACCTCTCCGTCTTCGGAGGGCTCAGAGCGCAGATTGAAGGAGGTGGGTTGGTTGGAGGACCTATGAAGGGAAGGCGGGGGTGGTTGGGTGTGATGATAGTGGTGGGTATGGTGTGATAGCGTATCTGGGTGGTTGGTGGTGCGTTGACGCTTGGAAGAGTCGTAGTCTTGGGGAGGATCATGCCTACGCTTGGGGGGAGGTGGCCCAGGGGTGTTTGACCGGGAGGAGGGGGGAGACGGTGGGAGGTCCGGTGGCAGCGGGGCTGAGAGAGGCCCCAGGATCTGGTAATGGTCAGGAATGGGGATTGATGGAAGGGATGTAGTCACCTCTAGACTCTTGAGGAGCTGCTCGCGCGTCCATTTGCTGTTGACGATAGGTGAGTGGGACGGAAACGTGGGTCGGGTGGGGACGGACCGTTTCCTGAGTTTGGAGGGATGGGAGGGGGCGGAGGACATGATGATAGTAGTGGGAAGAGAGAGAGCGGTGGCCAGCGCAACAATGGCTGGATGAGTTGTGAGGACCCGCTAAGGCGGGTGCAGAATTTGGCTAAACAGGGAGTGCCTTGCCGGTCACAGCGCTTATGGGAATAGCCTTGGGTCCCCTCGAAAATAAAATACAATGACGACCCCCCAATCCCAATCCTGTACCACAGCGACCGCCCTGTCTCAGCGGCACAGTCCCTCCAGCCTTGGGCAACGTTCGGCAGCTGAAACCGAGACCTCCTCATGATTGCTAATATTTACCACGTTCGGATCTGTGTGTACACATCCTGCACCTTCCAATTCCTCCATTCGCCCGCCACGCCACATTCCTCTCCTTCCCTCTCCCGACTGTTCCCACACGCCCCAGCTGACTTGGCAGCCAATGTCCGCATCCCTCAGGAACGTCCTAGAATAGACGTCTGATTTGATTATATCCATTGTCCCTTGTCCTATTTACCTCGGGCACTCATTCCCTCTCCATATCTCCCTGATCATGCCCCCAGACAGGCCGACCGACGAGCCAACAGGACGGACGACTCACATGCCTGATGGGCAAATGACTTGTCACCGCCACCACCAGATTCCGATCTAACCGATATTGAAAACGCCCGCCCGGGTTCCGGATTTCTCCCCGGCCACTGTCCATCACCACACACCAGCTCGTGCTGTCCCCCAAGACCAAACGGTCTTCCAAGACGTGCCGCTCCCCGCCACGTTGTCCATCTGACCAAACGATCCGACGGAAGGGTCTATGAGCAATCGCTGTTCTATTTCTATCGCGGCCCTCCCAAGTCTTCCGCGGCCGTAGGACGATCCAGGAACCGGCAACACAGTCATCCGAGCAAACCGAACCGTAATGCAACCTTACGCAAACCCATCCGTGACGCGGTGCCAGGCAGCTTCCTCCAATCCGTACCAAAGTTTAACCCTTCACGGTAGTTTCGTTCGCATGCGCCTCCACAAATACGTATACACTCGGTTTCAAAACCATGTTGCGGAGCGCGCAGGCCAGGTGACGCCCTGTCTGCTGTCAAACGGCGGAGGTGGTTGGGGACGGCGCCAGACGAACGTGTGTCCCGTGGGGCCAGGGGCGTACCCTAACTAAATGGACGTACATACGAGGGTCACACAAAGCCTTCCTGTTCAGTAGTCCTATCGCCGAACTATCAGCAATGAACGCTCGTAAGCGTCATCCTTTGCACGCAGGACACAGCGACCACTCACTCGCGAGGTGGGTCCCGTGGCGTCGAGAACGGTACGGGGAAGAACTGCGAGCCAACCACACAGGACGGCAGTGGAGTCCAATTGAACGCCGATCTTGAAGGCCGAACGCATCAAATTGGAACCACGAGCGGACACAGGTCGTTCCATGTGAACGGGCGCTGAACGCATCGTTACGTTTGCGATGCCGCTGGTGCACTGGAATGGTGCAACCCATCGGCCCCGCCCCGCCGATGTTGACACATGGGTTCCAGAGCTCCGGTTAGTCATTGATCCCCCGATGCAACCGCAAATATTCGACGGCGAGGACAGTTCCTCGGACTCGAGACGCCGCGCAGTTCGGGACACGTGCCGGTATGCCAGCCTGAGTGGATGCCCCGCGGCGTCGACCCCGTCGTGCTGAGAATCATTCGATACGGCAATCACTTGCGGGTTGAACACGACTGCACCCACGACGGTCTTCCGGCTTGATGATTGTCACGTACGTAGGAGCGCCGCATCTGACCAAAAAGGTGATGCCCGTCAGATGCACGTTGGCGTCCGAAGAACGTCAATCGGAAGCAACCCGCAACCGCGGAATTATCCGGAGGGAGAGTGTATCGCTCGCCGTTTGGAGGAGCGGTATCACCTCTCGTACATGGGTCAACGAAGTTGCGTCGATTAGTTACGGTGGGAGCTTGCAAGTTCCATTTCATTTCGAAGCCCTGGCCCTTGTGTGGGCGTATGTAGAGTCTGGGGCCACACGTATGTAAACCTTGGATATGAAAGTTCTAGCCAGTGCCGCCCATTCGAATTCCATATTTTTCTCGCGACTTTTGGGCGGAGGAGCCGAATAATCGATATATACCACGATAACGTAAGACGGTCGAGCAGATGGAGAATGTGGTGGACATGCCTGTTTGGGATGCGTATCGATCATGGTACGATAAACGAACGGTGGATCGTCCGAACGTCTGTGTCGATGTATGTATGCACACATCATGCGCTCAGGCTGGTGTCAAAGGTCTCTGAATCTGGTGGAAATTGCTGTAATCTGCATCGCACGACCTTGGCATTGTGCTGTTCGATCATGATCGATTTGAAAAAGGCATCAAGCCCGAAATACCGTCCGAGGACGCTGAACGAGTTGGCGATCAAACGGCGACCTGGGACCTAGAACCTGAGACGTCAATGCAAGGACAAGACGCCTTGGCACCCAGGGTACTACGAAAGGGTTACTCGTGGCTGTCAGCAGCATCGATCGTTAGGGACTAGCAGTGCGCCACATCACCGCATTGCTTGATCCATACACAAAAGTCGTCATCCACAGTGACGACATCGTGCCTGTGCTCCATATTTCCCCTTGAAAGAGGGGGATGCATTGCATTTGGAGCGGACTCGTGCTCCAACCAGACCTGCTTGAATGGAGACGGGAGAAGGAGAGAACTGTTGGACCTTATTTGTGCTTGTTAGGATCAGAAGCTCCCGGAAAACAACCGGTCCCAGAATGGCAAGGCTTGTTCTGTCCTTCGACGACGTGCGAAGCACAGACTCGCACGCTTCATTTTTCCGCGGGCCATTCGAACGCCACCTTCTTAATTTGAAAATTTACGAGTTTTACCCTGGAGACGTTTCGAAGGGTTAATTCCGAAATCGTACCTATTCGCTCGGAATGCCCCAGCAGGTGGACGGCGCGACGATCGTGATGTTAGATCGCGTCTGCGAAGACGATATTGGACGGAAATTGCGTGTTGCTGGAAGGTGCGGGTTTGCTTATATTTGTTCCACGCCTCACCGTACGAAAGGCACAGAATGCTCACATACGATGCCGAAACCACGCTGGTGCTGTTGCATGACGGATCCAAGGCACTGCTGGTGGACGCGAGTCTGTGCGTCGACGCAGAGGTGCTCATGTCTGCGCCGAGCGGAAAGGATCGCAATGTTGACCATCGATGGGCGTTGTACCGGAAGAGCTACGTGTGGGTGGTCGGCTACCTCGAGCGAGTTGATGTAAGTGATGGCTGGTTCGATGATACGCTTGGACGATCTCACAGGGCCATGCTTCCCGCTTGTTTCCGGAAAGCAGTCGGAGCTGGCGATGCCCATGCTTCCAGCCCACCTAGCACCACCAGATATCGATCCCTCGTTGGTCGTGCGTGCCGTTATCATCGCACCAGTCACGCGGGATTTCAGTACGGGTCGAGTGCGTGATATGCTCGCTGGGATGGCAGATGTGGGGGCCGTGTCATACCCCGAATGCGCGGTGGACGAGTGTGGACGGCGTCCGTGCTGACGGGCTTCACGGTGGACGGCGCTCGGAGGTACGATCCGAGTTGGCGTGTTCTCTCTTAATTCTCTCACTGTTATCGGCAGGAAATGACGTGCATGGGAGGCGTGGCGTTGGTTAGCCGAGTACGTTGGATGATATCGCAGTGGACGGTTCACTGATCTGAATCGCGTCCGTGTCTCCGCGAGGTCGTGGGGCCCACGCTGGAACCGCGACGCATCTGATTGTGTGTGTGATGCGGGGTGTGGTTTTTTGGGTCAGGTGGCTGTCTTGATAGATGACGTGATTGGCTGGATGATGATAAGATTAGATGGACAAGTTGTGCCGAAGTCATGCCGGATGGATGTGTCTCCACTTGCACGGGCACGACGTGCAGGAGTACTGGGGACACACAGCGACAGTTGTGCACACAGCTTGCTTTATGAGAGCCACGTGTTGGAAGAGAGAAGACCCGATTTGGGAAGGGCTAGATCGGGAATTGGCTAGAGCGTGCCCTGCCTCGCCTTGCGAGCCGGCGCGCAGAGAGCGACCGTCTCTCTGACACGACGGTCTCTCCATCCAACACAATCGTCGCCCAGCACTCCCCAAGGCATATCTACCCATCCCGCGCATATTCCCCGCTGTATTCCTTCTCCACGCCCCTCCCGCATCCTGCCGCACCACCGCGTCCCCATCTGCACCATCGCCCCGTGCGTCCACCATGATACGCTCGTCCACCCGTCCACCCTCAGACCCCTTCCGGTTGCCCCTGCAGCCCCGCCAGCCTGCACCCTATCCCTGCCCTCGTGGCCCCCCGGCCTTCCTCGAGTACGACTTTCCGCCCTCCACCTCTAGATTCCCCATCTCTTCCATTCGCCCTGACGCACCCCAGAAATCGAGTGCAGACCCACCCGTGCGCCCTCCTCAGCCCATATATCCGCGCCACGATCCACTCGGCATACTCTCCCAAACTCCCCCGCCCCCACCCCGGTCGTACCCCGACGTCGTCCCAGCATGCCCGGTGGCACCTGGCGTGCTCGCGGACGGCGTCCTCACCGCCAAACTGCCCTCCGTGCGCGAGTTTCTCGCCGCTACCACCATCGCCCCACCCGAGTGTCCACCATTGCCCACGGACAAGCGGGTCCTGGCGCTTGTCGCCCTCTCCGTGTTCTACCATCCACTCCATCCAGCCCACTGGGCCTTCTGGAACAAGGAGCAGAAGAAGGCTACCGCCGCGATGATACAATCCGTCTTGGGTGAGCGCCATTCGCCACCCCCGTCGTCCCTCGCTCACGCACGTTTCGACAGATACCACACCCACACCCATCCTCTCCCCGATTGGGTGGATCGACATCCCAGAGAACCTCTGGATTCTGAAGAGCATGCAGCTCGCGTATGCCCCGGCGCTTGCGTCACTGCCTTGGTATGCGACTTATACCCCGGCCGAACCTGAGAACCGGATGAACCTCCGGAAACGTAAACCCCCTGCTATTCTCCCATCCACGGCCCATGGCCCCAGCGGGGACGAGACCGCGGACGAAGAGGAGCGAGTGACCCCGCCACCCCGCAAGCGTGCCAGGACTCGCAAATCGGCCCCGTCTTCTCGTTCGGCGGAGGTCGGGACCAGGGCCAACGGGCATGGCGAGCCCGCAAACGAGGAGACGCAGCGAGGCGATGCGCCTCGACCGCCGGAAGAAGCCGTCAAGACGGCGTTGCTCCTTACGCCCGACGTCCCATCCGCCCTAAGCAAGTCTGCGAAGCGGGAGCAGATCGAGTCGCCTGACATTCTCGTCGGGGCAGGCGTGCCCGACGAGCGTGTGCAGCCTGACTTGCCGGACGTGGAGGAGGTCCAGGAAGGCCCACGGAAGAGTTTGCGTCAGCGGGAGCGCAGGGCAAAGGTCTTGGGTTCCGCCTCGCCTGTGTCCGTGGCGTCTACGCTCACACCGTCGGTTCCGGTGCGGGGCTCATCTCAGGCGCGCATGTCCTCCCGAGATTCGGCCTCGGTGACCCCCGAGTCTGTTGGAGGCGGCGAGTCTGGATCGAGCACGGCTGTGAGCCTGTGTGGGGAAGAGGCGAGCAAGTCCAAGGGTGCCAAACTGGCAGATGAGGCAGCCGATGAAGATGAAGCGGAAGACGACGGCGCTGCTACCAAGAGACCTCGGACGGCGCGATGCCGAGCCAAGGGCGGCTCTCGGGCGCAAACGGAGAGCAAGAACAAGGATGAGATCGTCGGGGAGGAAGGAAAGACGAGCGTGACCGTGCAGGCGCGGCCAAAGGCACGATCGAGGGCCAAGGCCCGACGACGCTGATCGGGGAGCGAGGTGGTGTAATCAAGACGGAAGCGCAGCATCAGCAATCGGTATCAGCATCAGCATCATCATACCCTCATCCCACCGGAAGGAACCACATTTCTGATTCACACTTTCTCTATCGGTTGTATACGGACCCGTCGTGCGGGACAGCGTTTGCTTACGGCAGACGAGCACGTAACGTGGGTGTAGAGTGGAGGTTGTATCATCGGTTCCATTGTCTCGATTTCTCTCCTCTGTATTCCTGAATAGCCGGACGTGATCTGGCATGTGTGCCCATACATACTACTGTCGCTTTGCTGTGGAGTCGATTTGTACCAGGTAGAAGACTCGTGTAGCCTGATTTGTACCATATCGTGGCGGGGCCATGGCACTTTTTTGGACTTAATGACGCGACGCGACTTGTCACGGACGCGTCGTGACCGTGCACGTGATGAATGACAATGTAACGGCACTGCCACCGGCGTCGGTCATCGCAAGTGATGTCGATGGCAGGTATTCGCCGTGTCTGCGATGGCTCACCCGACTACGCCGTCTTTGCGATCCCGGACTTTGACCCCAACGCATACGCGAACGCCGTCCTCGCGGGCGAGCCTTACCCGCCCTCTCAACCGACGAAACCCAGGACGGCACCGTCTCAGGAGCCTGCGAGAGAGGACATTTCGGTCGCCATATCCAAGTTAGATCTCGGGATCGACGACGTGAACAAGCAGATCAAGGCCCTGGTACGTCCTCGTTCTTCTCTCGAGGTGCGCGCTTTGAACGGACGCAGGTCACGGCGCACCACGAAGACTTGTTGCAGCGCGCGTCGAACGCGAGCCAGCTCTCGACCTCGCTGGCCTCCGTCCGGCGCGGTCTCGACGACGTCGAGTCCTCGATCGACAAGTGAGCGTGTGTCCGTTTTGTCGTCTCGGTGTCGTCAGACGTTTTTTCGAAAATAAGGTTGCGCAGAAAGATTCGGGTGCCGTACGAGGCGCTCCAGACGCACGTCGTGCGTCTGCAGCGGGTGCAGCAGGCCAACGACGCGTTGCGCCGGATGGCGCGGTTCGCACTCCTCGCGAAGCGTCTCGAGGCGCAGATGGCCGAGCTGGCGGGGTACGAACGGGGTGCAAACGAAAACGCCGCTGGGGCTGGGGATCGCCAAGAAGAAAAGGAACGGACGATCGCCAAGGCTGCGCTGAGCGTCGCCGAACTGGGTGGGTGGTCGTGTGATGAGACAAGGGTCACGTTGATGGACGTCTCCCTCAGGTGCGTTGCTCGACGGACCGGATGCAGAGTCGGTCGAGGCGCGTCCAGACGAAGAGTCGGAGTTGCAGACGAGGGCGAACAGCATACCTTTGCGCGCGGTCGATGCGGCGGCTGCCTACGTCCCGTTCATCGACGATTCTCGAAAAAAGGTGCAGACGGAGATGGAAGCGATGGTGCTCCAAGGACTGACTTCCCTGGTGCGTGGCGTCCGTTGGTGCTCAAGACGTTCTGACGCTTGTCGGCAGAATCAATCGTTACTCGCATCGTCACTGCAGACCGCATATAACCTGCGTACGCTGCCGACCCTGGTGCAAGGCCTCGTGCGCGATTTGAGCGAGGCCGTGGAGGAACGCATTCAGAACGCGTTTGATCTCTCTCGCATATCGAAAGAGATCGGGACCAAAGGTAGGTTCGAACCTGTGTGACGGCCTTTTTCCTTTGACGAGAACGGCGCGAGTTGCAGAACCCCCGCCGACATCGCAAGGACTACTCTACAAGTCCCGTGTGCGAACGGAGCCAACAAACGTCACTGCGCCTCAGTTCGCAGCTGTGCTGTGGACCAGACTCGAGTCGCTGGTCGAGGAGATGGTAGGATGCTGCATCAAGGTACGGCTTCGTTTTCGGTCATTCTCATCAGGAGTGAACTCCTTGTGGTTAGGTTTACACCCTCGAGAAAGTACTCAATCTCAAAAAAGACTCGACGAGTGGCGTGTCGTTCCTTGACGAGGCGCTCAAGGTTGTTTGTTTGTGCTCGTATTGTTGCAGGTGGTTGACCATGCGGACGTCAGGCGATCGACAGTAAACCCAGCACTATCTTTTGGGCTTCGTTGGGCAAGTCCTTGGAAAAGTCTGCACGCGACGCTGCCAAAGGTCTGTGACGCCATCCGCCTTGTTGAAATTATCTGACAACGAGCTCAGGTTCGAGCTTCCTACACCAAACCTTGAGTTCTGGCTACCCAAAGCTTTTACGGCTTTTCCACGAATTCTTTGCGAGCATCGCCGTGCATACGGACACCGTATACACGCCTTCGCAACAATCGTGAGCTTCTGCCATGCTTTCGAACGCTCGTCGCCGACCATACAACCAAGTCCAGAGACGATCCTCGTGCTCCGTGCACTTTCCATGTTCGAATCCCTCTACGTGTCTCGCTCGTCGACGAGAATGAACGAGGCCGTCGCACAAGCGTTCTCTGGCGGTTCTCGTGCGCCGCCTGGCGCAAACGAGGGCAACAATATCGTTCGGGCGGTGACCAACGAGCTCGATTCAGCGCGTTTCGATCCCCTCTTGGTGCGGGTGGTCGCCAAGAATGCGGCGACGAGCCTGGAGAGCGTGGTCATCAAAGCCGACGGATTGGTGAGGGACTCCTTCGTTCGCATAGACGCAACTTACATCGTTTGTTCGTTGCAGATCGTGTCGGACCGTTCGGCGGTATCGCCATTGGGCCCGATGGCTACGCCACAACAGGTGGTGAACGGACAGGTCGCGACGTGTCTCTACCATTGTTGGACCAAACTAGAGAAACTGAGGGAGGAACATGCAGAGAGCGTGTCGACCGTCATCGGGCCCAGCATCGTCGTACGTGTCCGGTCGTCGTTGAATCTTTCGTCATGCTTGATCACATTGTGTCCTTTAGAAAATCCGAGGTAGATATGATCAAATCGTCAATCCACTCTTGACCGCGATCAAAAAGGAGCTCGCGAGCGTCGTGTCAAGGCTGCACAGGCTCGACCTGCAGAAAGCCATCGATCCAACGTCGGGCATGTCGGGAACGAGTCTGTACATGAAGGATCTCGTCGACAAGCTCAACTTCGTCAAGACGGGTTTGTTGAGCAACTTTGCGCCTGAAATCGTGCGACCTTGGTACGTACGTCGTGTATCCGAGCGAAGCTGACCTGATGACGGTCGACACAGGATGCCCGACATCGTCAAGTACGTCATTCGGACATTTGTGCTGCACGCGTCGATCGCGCGACCGCTAGGCGAGAGCGGCAAGTTGCAGTTGACGACGGACATGGCCGAGCTCGAGTTTTCGCTCAACGCCTTCCTCGCGGACGGTTCACAGAGCAAGCGGAGCGGGAGTCTGGAGAACATCGGGGACGAGTACAAGGCGTTGCGTGCCATGCGGTGAGGCGTCCTCTCGTGATTTCTGTTTTCGATTCACGTTCAACGAGACGCATGTAGGCCGCTCTTGTTCCTCGACAATGCGTTCTTGGCCGTGCCGGAACGCACCGCGGGACTCGCGCCGCTCGTCGTGTTACATCACATCCTCGTGCGATCGCCGATGCCGCTCCCGCACGCGTTGCACGGGTGGCAGGAATCCGAGTATGTACGGTGGGTGGACGAGCACGCGCCCGAGGAGGCGTTGGCGCTCGTCGAGGGCTGCGTGGCGCATTGGGAGAAGCGGGAGAGGAGCGGTGCTGGTGAGGACGGGTCGGGGGTCGAGTATGTCGAGCTCGCGCGGGCGGTTTTGCGGGGTGCGCAACGGACGTGAAGGGGTGTTGCGAGTCTGGTTCGTTGGTGGGTGCGATGTGACGACTCCTTCTCACTTGATTTGCCGCGCGTGAAGGCCCTGTTGCCAAGCTTATTCATCGGATGATGGGTTGGAATTCTTTCTGGTTACATGAGCACTCCTCTCGACGATCTCGTGAGTGACTGTGGAACGGTCGACCTCTTGTTACGCTGTTCAACGAGGGGATTAACCAGTATCTCCGTAAGATCAATACTCCTGATTCGAGCCAGGCAGCCACGAATTACCTTACAATCCATCATGATGACATGTATGCTTTGTAGCGGCTCCAAATCTGTTCAATGAAATGTACCATACAGCGCGAGAGATATCATTCGTATGTCCTAACTCAAAAGTTAAACCACTACAGTTAGGTCGAAAAAAGTCGCACTACAGCCTCCCAAGCTGTTTCACTATCACCTAGTCGGAAAAGGTTTCGATGCAAGGACGTGCGCCACATCACCCGACCGCTCTGAGACCGGCTCGGAACCAATGCATTTAGCTGCGCCCGAAGTTTCTCCGTGTGTTGTAGGATTCTGTCTTCGCGGAGCCTACCTTCGTAGCTGAGGACGGCATGCAATCGCTCGGGGAGAACACTGAAGCCTTGCGGGAAAGTGCTAGCGAAACTATCCAAATGCATCTGAACGGGTTCATATAGGGGGTCAGTTTCGACCTTATGCATGTAAATAATCCCGGAAAGATGTTTGGATCTGACCACGCGAACTGTCAGTCGTCGCCACACTGCAAAATCACATCGTACCTTTCCGACTTGCTCAACCAATTACGCATTTCCCTTTCCGCTCCATCGTTTATGCCGATGTAGGAGGAAGGGGTATCGACGAATACGATGTTCCTTTGCGTCGATACCCCTAGAGCATTTTTTGCTTCTTTTGTGAGTTCGCATCTTACAGCCTGCGGTACTTGTACTTTTGTGGAAGGTTGAAGGGTTGCGCCAACTTTGGTCAGATCGCTATTTGTCACTTCCATTACGAACTGCAGAGGTGCTGAAGCTTGAGTATTGCGGAGTGCGGAAAGTTAGGTTCGTACCAGAGATTTTCCACTTCCTGAAGGGCCCACCACGCTAAGTAACAAATTTCGAGTTAGTCTGTACAAATGGCTTTCAAGAATACATACTATACAACTATGTCATCGTCATTTAGCTGGAATGTTGAACCAACAATTGTTGAACCAAAAATTCCCCTGATCCCACCCCGAAACCCCCTGTTGGCGAAGTCTTGACGTGGCTCGCGTTGAACGCTGTGTTCTTTTCCAAGGGATGGATCGCCCGGGACAGGGGAGATGAGAGGATGAATATCAGCGGAGTCTTGACCTGCAACGATTTCGTTCATCTGGGATGTCACGTGGCGAACTTTGGATGTCTGTTGACCGATGGTCAGGGACAATGAATCAAAGTCCCACCCAAATATCTCATGGAAACCATGAATTTTTGTGAAGACCAATGAGTTCAAACAAGAACCCACTAGTGATACAGTGTCGAGCTCTGGGTGCTTTGAAAACGGGGTCAAGGAACTCGCTTGGGCAAACGAATTTGATGCTTTCTCATTGTCCTGCTCAGCCAGGGCAATCTGCCCGATGAAAATATGCATTTGCGCCTGCAAAAAGCCGTTAGCCTCGTGGAAGCTGTACACTGGAGTGCGTGCCTGAACGGTACGACAGGACGCTCTATCGGACTCTGCACACGCCGCTACAAGGTCCATCACACGCCTCACAGCCTCATCGTGGTCCCCTGTCACGAAGATGACAATGGACTACATATACAAGGTCCATTAGCAGAGGGTTCAGCATGCAAATTTGCATGGTACCTTTATAAGTAAGAGAAGGCGTTCGTTCTTGACCTCGCGAAATACCCGATTGAACACCTGCTTTGCGAGAGAGAGCTTGCCTTGTCCACCGAGCGCGACGCTCATGGCAAGATGGCCTAAAACGGTGGACTTAATCTGGATCGACTTCATCGAATGGGGATCAGAATGTTATCAAAAAAAATCGACAACAAAACGTACATTCTGCGCATCTTGTTCTGCCAGGTCCCATTGTTTCAGGCGCGCTCTGATAAGGGCACGGTTGGCAAGTCTGTGATGGTCACCGTCTTGCATGTCTTGCGAGAGGGTTGTAACGGCAGATGTCAGGTCACCCTGACGCCATGCGTTCAACGACACGTCGTCAATACGTATCAACTACATGATTATGTGAATCGAATAGTGGGAGTGGTGAAACGTGTTCAGTATCAATAAGAACGGAACCGTGCTTCTAAGCAACTTACAGGCTGCAAGGGTGATAAATAAATTGGGATAATCAACACGCAGACAAAAAAAAACACAACGTACGAGCTATGGAACAACCGTCGGGGAGAGAACGATTCGGTGTAGGCTGAGACCAGAGCTGGATTTGACGACGATAGCAAGTGCTTACCCGGTCAGTCGATTGAATGCTCTGCCGAAAGAATCAGCCAGTGACTTCATTTTGCGAGCTCGAGGTGCTCAAAGTTCTACTAGTGGGATATATGTAACATGTGCTCACCATCGGGGACGCGAACACTTGGAGAGCGCGCGGGTTGAACGTTGAATTTAACAGTCATGAGGCTCTCGCGTTTTCTTTGCCAGGGTCCTCCTGTACCCACCGTCCGACAAATCGACTCAAATTTTATCCCACACTAATTTATCACGTCGAGTGTCGAGCACGACTGGGTCCACTCGCATCCTTACGATCAAATTTCAGTGCCCCTTACTCTCCTGTGAAGAAAGCGGAGGTTGGGTCGAGTCCACTTGCCCTTTTCCCTTCGGGCCTGCATCCGAGTCATGCGTTCTTCGCTGCAGAGACTTGCAGTTTATACTAATGCATTCAAACCCACACATCTATTATTTCCACACGAACACCTTTTCCGACGACAGTCTGCTTAGTTCACCACTCACTGTATTCCATCCTCAAGATATGTTGCGAGGCACGTACGGCAGTCTTTGCTACTCTTCTCATAGCAGTACCCTGCACATTCGGCCTGTATCTGACCGCCCATGGTTGCATCGCAGCGATCTCCTGGTAAGCATGTTATACCGAATACTTACTCGCCACATACGGGGGTCTCCCATCTGTAATTCATCCATTTTTGAGACAAGGAATCCTCTCAGGCGCGAACGACGAACAAGTACAAGACGAAGGTCATCGGCAAGGAAGAAAGGAAGAACGTACTGTCCGCGCGTGCAGGGAGGGGCTCCCCGACACTATGCATTATGTGATAGTCGACTGTATAACTAAGATGGTGTCGCAGCTTCTGCAATCAGTATCAGCATTTAAAGGCACTGACGTACCCCATCTGACTGGAAGGAACCACCGTGACATTATGATTCCGTTTCTGTCGCTCTATCGATCCGGAATTGTGGACGGTCCCATCATACGGGACAGCGTTTGCTCACGGTAGATGAGCAAGTAACGCGGGTGCAGTGTGGCCATACAGTACTTACTTGGTATTACTCGTTTCCTGGATCGTGAAGGGGAACTGACAGTGCACGTGATGGACGGCAACCATCTGCGATATTATGTAATGCTCTGTGAGTGACGTCTGTCGCTCTTCCCTCAAAGTGATGTGCACGCTGAACATAACAAGTCATGGCGCACCACGAGGGCCTGTTACAGCGCTTGCCGACACCTGTCTGGCGTGATATCGGTGACGTTGAGTTCTCGGCCAACAAGTGAGTCCTCATTATCATTCCGTGTCAGCGTGCAGCTCCGAGTCAGCCACGAACGATGTCAACGAAAGCCCGAACTTTAGAAACAGATACACTGAAAGATCTGCGTCCCGTACAGTGCCTCCAGATGCACGTCGCTCGTCTACCTCATGTGTAAACGATTCTTCCTGTTTAACAAAGGGCACTAGTCGCCATCTTCGCAAGGCACCTGTAAGGATCTCGAAAAGATCAACATTCCTGACTCAAGCCAGGCGGCTATGGACCGTGTCGTACAACTCATTATGCTTGATACCAACTCGAAAGCCATGAAACACAAGTACCATACTTCGTGAAGCATGTTGTTCATATGTTCCATCTTAGAAGCCAAACAGTTCCTCGGTACCTCTCCTGTTAGGTCAGGGCACGAGAAAAAAGTTCTACTACAGCTTGCCAAGCCACTTCACGATCATCTTGTTTGAAAAGGTTCGGGTGCAAGGAAGGATGCCAGCTTAACCGACCCCCCTGGGACCGGCTCGGAGTCAGTTTGTTTAGCTGTGCTTGTAATGTCGCCTTGTGTTGTCGGACCCTTTCCTCACCAAGTCTACCTTCATAGCTGAGGACGCCATGTAATCGCCTGGAGAAAGCGTTGAAACCTTGAGGGAAAGTACTGGCGAAGCTATCCAGGTGCTTCTGAACGGGTTCATATTGGGGATCAGTTTCGACCCTATGCATGTAAATAGTCCCGACGAGAGCAGGTTTGGATCTGACCACGCGAACTGTCAGTTGTCGTCACACCGAAAAATTGTATCGTACTTTTTCGACTTGCCCAACCAATTAGTCGTTTCCTTTTCCGCTCTATCATTTTCGTCGGCGGTGTTGAAGGAAGGGGTGTCGACGAATACGATGTTCCTTTGCGTCGATACCCCTAGAGCTCTTTTTGCTTCTTCGGTGAGTTCGCATCTTATAGCCTGCGGTATCTTTGTGGAAGGTTGAAGAGTTGTGCCAACTTTGATCAGATCGCTCTTTGTCACTTCATTTACGAACTGCGGAGGTGCTGAGGGTGAGTATTGGGGTGTAAGGGAGATAAAGTTCGTACTACACTTTTCCCGCTTCCTGAAGGGCCCACCACACTAAGTAACAAATCTCGAGTCAGCTTGTAGACAGTCCCAGTGGTTTTCGAGAATACATACTATACAACTACGTCATCGTCGTTCAGCTGGAATGTCGAGCCAAGAATGCCCTTGATCCAATCCTTGAACCCCATATCGGTGGAGTCTTGACGTGGCCTGTGGCAAACGCTGTATCTTCTTCCCAGGGAGTGGTCAATCGGGATGGGAGATGGGAGGACGAAATTGTGTAGTCACCACTTGGTGCGATTTGTACGCGTTACCGGAGTCAAGTATCCCTTTCCACATCGTGCACGTCTTGACCCTTACCTCGGCCCTACCTGGACTGTTTTGGTAACTGCAGGAATGCTGGTTATCATGATTGCACACTGTAATAAGTAAATAGAGAATTCGATGAGATCGATAGCCTTGCCACATCGAGAAGAGAAAAGAAGTTCCCGAGACTAAGACAGCACACCGGTGTTTGCGATGATGATTCAAATCGAAATATGGTTCAGATATGATATTGAAGTATCGCAGATTGGAGCCATTCATTTTTGGTATCGAGACGTTTGTGTTGGGATTCATGCCAGGCCCAACTCGTTTTGCCTCGACGACCTGTTCTTCTCACTTTCTTCATATATTTTGGAGAGCTGCCACGAGATAAAGCCACGCGGGTCCCTATGATAGTCTCATGCGGCCCATCCGTCAACCGCACCTATCCGTTTCCTCAAGTTCCCCCCACAGAGCGAAGGGACCTTTTGCATGAGCCTCGATAACCGCAGGTACTCTCGTATGTTCGAAGCAGGCGATAGCTGGGCTTGAATTCTTCCTGGCTTTTTTTTTACATCAAAAGCCCTATCGTTTCCTCGCTTTGACGTCCGAGCTCGTTTGCGGTCACGCAGAACCCACGCTGTTGCGTTGGGCCTGCACCGCGGTCGCGATGATGGAGGAAATTTTGTTGCGCGCCCAAAATACCGACCGGTTTTTCAGTGACAGGGTACCCATTATGTGTAGAGCATGGCGGGTTTCGAACTTGAGTCTGAGTCAGTCTTGTGCGAGAGCCGTACACGTGATTCGCCGTGGCCGCCCTGCCACTAACATGTTCTATGCCTTTTGCTATTTCACTGGACCTTTGCATCGACGGGGACTCTCATCCCTGTTTTCTGACCGGCAGTGTCCCTCCTGCTTGTCCCAAGTCTGCGATCAGATTCGAGTTGCCGACGCTATTGTTCGTACTCCCACCTCGGATCCATACACCCCGATCATGGCGCATACACGCCTCGATATGGAGCAACAACTCGTAGACGTCCGTTCCCAGGTGTCTCCCAGTGTTCCCAGGATCGTTGTGTCAGTCATACTTTGGCCTAATGCTTCAGTGAGAGTGGCGGGCGTGCTGGGCAGCGCGAAGCGGTGCCAGTCGAGAAGGTGGCGCGTCGCGCAAGGTACGTACCCCGGTGACTGGGACCAAGGGGGCTGTCCTCGAGCCATCCGCTCCAGTCGATATGTGGAAACCCAGCACCGTGTGTTATGACGAGCGCGTTCTTCGTCGACCCCGATACCAACGCGACTTACATATTGAAGATTGAGAAAGTCCATCGTACAGGTGAGCTTTTGGTGCGCCGTTTCACTCCTTGTGTTTGCGCTCAGGGACTCATTCACGGGCTGTACAGCAGATCGGGCTGAACGACTGCTTTAGTGAATCATCACTGTCTTTGTCGCGTGTAGAATACGACGAGTTGGGATCCCTTCGCGTCCGATGAGAGGCTGACGAGAAATTGCTTGGCTTCAAGTTTGTAGAAGGGTTTTGGACGGGTTGTTGGTTTATGTAAACAAGACCAGTGATCCAAATTCGCAATTCAGGTCTCGCGCTTGCAGCACCATAGCGTCGTGTCCTTCGATTCGGTGTCCGACGAAGCTATCTGAATGCAGATGGAAAAAAATGACGGTATCATACTTAGATGGTGAAGCTGAAGGCATCTGGTGCTGTACTGAACATCACTGAAGGGAAAACCTGAACTACATGATCATGAGCTCATTGTATCATTTACGATGACATCTGGGGCCAGCTGCATCACCTGCCCCATCGAGTCGGAATGTATTTCCCTTAGTTTCTATCGTGCAAATCGTGGATGAGTACATGAAAATAAATAAATCGGACTACTGCTCTCACAGCCGGGATAATTCGTTGGAGAAGACGGCAGTGAAAGGGGCGCCGTCTGAACGGATCACTCCACAGTACACGCTTTTGGAGCTGAACAACAGGACGACTGATCCAACTCAGACGTCGATTCCGAGCATCCATGGGCAGGGATAAGAGGTCGCATTACCGTTCCCTTGGCCATAAGGCCACCCAGGCCCCCGTCTCTGAACAGAACATCAATGACGTGCTTTGCTGCTTCCTCGACCGACTTGCCAAGGTATTCCATACGACGTGCTATCGTCGAGGCGGCATTCCGACTGATGTAATACTGGTGGTCGGAAGAAAAGCAAACATGTCAAGACGTCGTCGAACGACAGTGAACATGTTTGCTGTGCGTCACCGTCACTCATGCAAGAGATTCCGACGCCGCACACTTGCAGGGTCGATTCGCCCGCCGAGCCTGTCGTCCTGCTTTACCACTCCTCGGCCCAGAACCCGTTGCCCATGTCGGATGTGTCGCCGTGCGCCTGACCATCTTGTTCGCTTTTCCACCCATGGAGGCCACAGTGGCGATGCATCCTCGAACGTCCAACGCCACAGCACCGACGATGCCCACCGGCATCAAACCAATCGGCTCAGACTCGAGCTCAGAGGCAGAGACGGTTTCCGGCGTGTTTGACGATGTCGCACCAGAATCGGACGGGGCGTCGCGCGCGCACAGTGGCTCGATCGGGTCCGCCGGCAATCCGAGTCCGACCCGGTGTTGCCTCCACCGTTCCCTGTCCAGAAGTAGGACGGGTCGAGGGTTTTAATGCCAAGATACTTGGCACTGAGAATTTCGACCGCCTCACTGGAGAGCGTCGGTTGTGGTGCAAGAGCGAGTGCGCGGTACAGTGTGCGGGCGAGGTGCGAGGGGCTCTTGATGCGGGTGACCAGGGTAACAGAACTGCCTCGGCAGTTTGGCGGTATGGCGGTGTGTAGCGGGTGGCTTGGAGAACATGATGGGCACTCGAACTCATCCTTAAACCAGACGGCCACTGTGTGAGTAACTAGGCAACATTGATGGAGATAGGGAATCGTGGAATGACCTTTCCAGCGAAATCGAAGACAGAACCGTTGAAGAGAGGACTATCTGTCGATGGGAGTCAGAGTCAGGTATGGGATCATTCTCATTCGAGATAAAGGTGTCGATTAGCTTGTGGTCCGGTTGAATGCGTAACGTATGTTTGACCCAATGCTACTTACCTTCCATCATGGACATGGCAGCTGAGGCGGCGTCCATCGCTTCGCCTCCATTCATGAGGACCTTGTAGCTGGCTTTGAGTACAAGATCGAGTACAAATCTGTATTTAGCGCATTGTTCGGGTATCGAGCCTTGCTTTGGTATCGTCTAAGCCCCACCATGAATGATTAAATCATAGTTTTGACCTGCATCGAGTTAACGTGCTCTGTTGTGTTGTTGGGGGCGAGGTGATATTAATGAGCAATTCCTTTGTCATAGTATCTGCTGAGAGTGATTGTAGGGCAAAGTCAGAACATTCTCATGCCATCATGACCCGATGATCAAGATACTACTTGCATCAATTCGTGTGCATAAACCAGGACGCAATCGGATCATCCGATTGGACTGATAGAGTCGTTCGCTGGGAACCCAGACAACTAATCAATAAACGGTGTGCTCAAATGTTTGAGATTGTGTCAAACCGATGGCCTGAAGGACGCTTGCCCCTCGATTGTCCCATAGTGCACATGGATTCTAGCTCATATATTTCAAGGTATCCTTCCCATGGTGTTGTGCCATGTAGGTGTTAGAGCGAAAGGGGAGGATGGTGAATTCCCACTCTCATAGCTGGGACAGTTCGTCATCAAAGAAAATGGCAGTAAGTGGTATACCGTCCGAACGAATGATACCACGATACATTCCATCACAGTTGAGCGGCATGGCAACTGATTTAGATAAGGGTCAGCTTGGAGAGTACGTTGGAGAAGATACGAGATCATTTACCATTCCCTTGTCTGTCCACGGCAATAATGCCACCGATGCCACCGTCTTTGAGAAGGTCATTGACTACATGTTGTGTTGCCTCTTCAACAGACTCATCAAGGTATTGCATGCGGCGTGCTACAGAAGAGGCAGCATTCTGACGGATGAAATACTGTTGGATCGGAAGCCACATGTGTCAGGACGACAATGCGAAGAAACTGCGTTCGCCGTACATCACCGTCACCAGTACCAGATATCCCGACGCCACACTGGGTGGGTTTACGCGACAGGCGGTCCCAAGTCCTCTTGAAGAGGCCTCCCTTGCGCTGCCATTCCTCAGCCCAGAACCCACTGCCCATGATGGGAGTGTCACCTACACGCCCGACTAATTTGTTAGTCTTTCCGCCCGTGGAGGTCACTGTGGGAATACATCCGCGAACGTCTAACGCGACAGCACCAACAGTACCCATGGGCATCAAGTCAACCGCGTCAAACTTGGCACCTTCCATCAAGATCAAGTCCACGTGGGTCTCGTCAGAGTTGCTCTCAAACATGGAATTAGACGCCGGTTTGGCATCCAAGGACTGTGGTGGCTTGATTGGATCTACTGGCAACCCAAGTCCAATTCTATGTTGCCTCCACCTCTCCTCTGTCCAGAAGTATGACGGGTCGACAATTTCGATTCCAAGACGCTCGGCGCCGAGCGTCTCGACAGTCTCGCCGGACAGCATCGGATGCGGAGCGAGACTGGGCGTGAGGTACAGTGCGCGGACAAGATGGGAGGGGTTCTTGGTGCGAGTGAGGAGCGTGACCGAGCAACCTCTGCGTGAGGTTGGCATAGCAGTGTGTGCGGCGGGAGGCTTGGAGAGCATGAGCGATGCTTCGAGTTCGTTCTGTGGGCAGTGTATGAGCGATACAACCATGACAGAAAGTTAGACGACGACCTTCCCAGCCACGTTGAAGACGGCACCTTTTCCTGAATTAAAGAGCGGATTATCTGTCGACGAGGGTAAGAGATGAGATCAAACCGCTTGAGATTATGGGGTTCGGCAGTGCTGGTAAACATCGAAAGAATGGGCGCATTCGGTCCAACATCGCTTACCTTCCATGATCGTGACAGCAGCTACGGCGGCGTCCATCGCTTCGCCACTGAGCTTGAGTACCTCGTATCCAGCCTTGAGTGCGAGGATCAGTGCTGCTCTGTACTTGGCGCGCTTTTCGGGAGTCGAGTTTTGCCTTTGCATCGTGCCCGCGCCGCCATGGATGGCCAATACATAGTGTTGACCAGCATCACGTTTCCCTGCGTGGAGAATCTTCCGTTGTGCTGCCGCAGGCTGCGCAGTCTTAGGGTGAATGGACTGTTCTTTGGTCATGGTCACTGAGAGTAGGTAAGAAACCGTGAGGTCAATTTGATAGGTTCTCATGTGGAAGCTAGCCGTGGCCAACGGCGGAAACACTGAGACGAGCGGACAAGCGAACTGGACCAAACTCTGTAAGGCGACTACGGTGTACGGGTACAAGGGTGACTCTGCTATCGCTACGGTGAGCGGTGGAGATATATATAGCCCGTAAATTTCGCGAGATAAGTATGGCTTACATCATGACATCATAGACTTCGTTGAGGCTATTTTTCTGGACTTCCTTGAAGGATCTCACTGCCAGTGGAGAATAGCATTGCTTGAGGGTCTAAACAAAGCGAACTTGACAGGGCAAGGCAAGTGATCTATGGAAAACTTGGACGTCAGCTTCACTGGCTGTAAGCGATGTCACATCTCAAGCTACCGGACTCGTCAGCATGACAGCATTCCACATCCATCTCGATGTCATCGCCTTATCTACGTACATATAGGGTTGTATCCCCCATCCTTTCCTTCCCGCTCTTCTCCTCAATCCTACGTTCATACCTGTCTGGGCACCTCAGTGTTACCGTCCTCGTGGACGGGTTCACATCAGCCTGTCTAACGGTACGCTTCACCGGTTCAACTCGCTGCATTGTCAAGCATGTCCACGTATCCATAGCCATTAATTACTGAAACCTGGCAGACAATCATGCCTAACGGTGAAGGTGCGTGGATGCGGCGTGGTCAGACGTGACTTGATTAGTGTACTAGTGCGCATCCACTGCTTGAAGAAAACCCAGCTAGTCGCATCCAAGTCCCCCTCAACTTCAATTTTATGATCAAGTGTGGCAAAGCCTGAGGTTGAGTCAGGAAGTCATGCCCTAGGTGATGGCAGAGGGCATCCACAGGGACACATCCTCCAGCTTCATCCATCAAGGAACAGCCCTTCATTGCATTAAAAAAGATCTAGCATCATACTGTGTAGTTGTTAAGATATTGGACTCAAAAGTCAGACATTTTATAGAAGCTTTTGTAATCACCACTAAAAATCCCTGATTTTTGAGACTGATTTCTTAAAAACTATATAGAGTATGATAATAGGTCTTTTTGTGCCTAAAATATACACATAAAGGGCTACATTTTTCGTCCCTTGAGTGAGTTCTGAAGTTCATTATTTTCAGGGGTCAAAATGAGGCCCCTATTATATCTGATCTCTGGAGCATGTGCATTTGAATATCTCAATTTACATAGCAGGTCAATATTTTAGAGCACTAATTTGGCTACATTTCACTCCTTTACACTATCTGATAATATTGTGTCACTGTTGAGATATTAGTCAATTAGTAGGTGTGCATTACTTTTTTGAGTTGCTGTACATACATCACCCCATCACCCCTTGGCTCTATGCTCTCATTACTGTACCTTAGCACATGCCTTCCTTCATTCCCCAATCTGCCCTCTAGTATGTAACTTCTGTAACCTCTTCTATGATACTTCAGTACAAATATCAATTAAATTCCTACTCCTCCTAACTCTGTCTGATCTTGATGAAGTTTCCTCATTCCATTACCCTCTCTTCATCACATTCCTCCCATCTCTGAAGTGAGGACCTGGAAATTGAGCAAGGGCATGACACATAAGCTCTGTGAAGTCCTTGTCCCTATAACCTCTTATCTCTGATCTTTACAGCCTCATCACCTCCACACATCACTCTGCCCATCTCCATCAGACCTCTGGTCCATATTTGTTTCCTTCACCACAGAGTTGACCTCTGCCAGATGTGAGCCTGGAGGATCTGGACAATGACATTATGGGAGTACCTTCCAGAGAAGCCTGAGAAACTTGATTGGGAAATTGTAAACAAATTTGGAATTGAGCTCTGGAGAGAATCTTCTTACATTGTCTATGCATGTGAGTTGGATCCAAATGTGGTCACAGTGAATGATATGGATCACCTGAAAGGTTGACTGCAATGCCATTCCTGCAACACATATACTAGTACAATGAACTGAAGGCTTGCAGTGCATCTTTTCCCACCTTCAAAGTTATGATTTCTCAAGTTGAGTGCTTTATAACAGATGACACACAAGTATACACCATCACTATGTTCACATTGGAGACTGACTGGCATTAATGATACTGTTGCAGATCAGGCTGTTTATCATTCCCCCAAAGATTGTTTACCTATTGATTACTATTGGCATTGCATGTTGTGGAGGCCTCAGATTGTGTGTGCACTGCCACATTGCAGCCTCATTCATCACTTCAAGGGCTAGTGGGTTCTGATGTTGTATTGTTATGTCCAGTGGCTGGCCAGCCAGCACTGACTAAAAGCTGGATGCATGGAATAGGAGAGTGACCACTGCAGTTAAAAATACAGTTGCTATTGTACCACTTTGTAGTGCTACATATGTATAGTACTATTGTAATTTAAGCATGTTCTGTGCTTCTTGCCCTTTGGTACATTTACTCTTTCTTATCAGTCAAATTGTTCTTGTGATTTACATAGCACTTCATCTTAGGATTCTGAGGGTAAACATGGTCTTTCTTATAGTGATTTGAGGAAACCTTTCCATCTGGCAAGTGATAATTCAGAGAAAGAACAGGCAATGTCAAGAGGGATAACCATCATAAGATTGCAAGCTAGTTGGTTGACATACTGATGAGATGCAGTGTGTGCATCATGAACATTACAGTGATGGGTGACAGACCACTACTAACTTGGTGAACAGATGGAAGAAGCTGAACTTGCTGCATTCTCTCTCATTTGTCTTTGGAAGGCAGGCAGTAAAGAGATGCAAAGATCTCTTTATCTTGTCCTCTGAGGTAATGGATGGTTCTACCAGTCAAAGACTGATAGGGAAAGGAAAGGTTATGGACCTTGGTGGAAGAACTCACCAAGGGTAAATGGAGTACCACAAGGTAGAGGGTCTCAGAGTAAGACAGGAAAGGAGGGAACTCAACTTGACTGTCTGAGTTACTTAACTGGAGAACTGGAGAGTGACCATAAGGGAGCTCTCCTTATATACAATACAGGAATATTTGTCTCTATCATATAAGGATAGGTATGAGTTATGAAACATGACTTGAACCAAAATTGTCAGTGATACAACTCAGAACCACTTAAGGCTCTAGGCCGTTTTCACTGGTCAAGGGAAGGGAGAGGAGAATGAGTCGATGCTGTAGATGCTGAGGAAAACACCAAGAGGACAAGACTGCCCTCCAGTGGCTGCATTCTTGTCCTTTATATACTATTCTACATGTTTGTATCTATTGTAGTCTAATCTAGATGTCCATGAGGAAACCATAAGGATTAGGTGTGGAGGAGGCATGGTGTGGAAGAATGGAAGATGATACATGTGTAGGGTAAGGGTATAAAGTAATGGGAGGGTCATGGGTGATGCATGAAAGACATAAGAATGTTCTAGGAAGGTCTGGAATGCATAGCATGATATACTGTATGAGTGAAAAGGGTTTGCATGATGAAATACAAAGTCCTGGTTGGACTGTTGTGCTTCCAGTGCTTCTGAGGTTCCAGTTCCCGTGGTTCCAAGCCTTCTGAGCTTCTGCACTTCTGAGTTCCCATGCTTCCAAGCTTTCCGAGCTTCTGAGTTCAGAAGCATCACTTCTAAGTCAAATATTCTAAGTGTGGTTGGAAGTGTTGGAAGGGTCAAAAATGTCGGAAGGGATGTGGAAGTGACTGTAACAGTCAGTAGGATATAGAGATCAGCCAGTGGTGTAATTATCTCTTAACTACAGTGAATGATGAAACAATATGAGAGTGTAAATGACCAATGATCATGTGATCATGATCCAGAACCTTGGGTATGTAATGAAGAGCTGAAAGCAAATACCAAGTTTCAACAGGCAGGATGTGGTATCAAGTAGTGCCAAGTGTGCAGAAGTATCCCAAGCAGAATCTGGCTAATGAAGACCAGCCTGTGTTTTGTTCTGCACCAAAAGCCAAGCCTGAAGTCCTTACAGTATGCACCCAAACATGCTTCTGGTTGCATGTTCAGTGCAATGGTTAGCATTCAGTACAACCAGCAGTATATGTAATAGTTACAGGATATAGGTAGGCAATGAAATGCTCACAGATCACATGTTGCATGCATGAAACCTGTGGGTGAAGTTCAATGTCACTGTTGGGACTCATATGTTATTCAGACTGCATTCTGGCAGTTGGGTGTCAATTCACTTTCTAACTAATATGACATCAAGGAATTCAATACATGTAGTGGTAGGTTGATCTCCAGAAACATTAGAGCATGGTTCACAAGTGAACAGAAAGGGGGTTTAGTTACTAGAGCAATCATACTGGGAAGCCAGGCATCCAAATTCATATATGGTGATTAAATAATTAGTCCCAAGCTTTTTATGCCAGAGAATCTGACTTGGATGTTGGTGCCTGAGCTTCCCACCCACTCATGGACATTGCAATCGATTCCCCCAATGTCCTGTCCACATGAACTCTGTATGTGCTCTTGCGTAGATGGAACATGATTCTCGAGGAGAGAACACCATGGAGAGTGATCTGGGGTCTCGATTATTCGGAGAGGGTCATTAGACGAGAGAATGATTGAACATCATAGATGGATGGACGTACATGTCAAGCAGATCACTATACTCCGGCTTTTCGCACGTTTAGCCTGGGGCAGAGGTCATGACACCATAACTGACTGACCGGAAACGCAGCATCCACGATGACGTTAGCAACTGTGATGACTATTCATGCAAAGGACGTTTGAATCCCCAATCATGGGATCACACAACATAGACGACAAAACTTACGACTGATGCATGTGACATAGAAGATACCATCGAAGAATATTGTATACACGAGAGACCTGCGATTGTGAGCTCTTCGGTAATTGTGGTATTGCTTGTATGCCATAAGGAACAATATCACTGAAAGATTGGCAAGACGTTTCAACCCCGGGAAAGACTGCTCCTCACTAATTTCAAACGCCAAGATCAACGCATACACCAAGACGCTGTTACGGGACGATATCAAGTAACAGCCCACTTTGATTTCGGCTGAACGGCAGAAAATGGCATGAGAATTCCGTTCCTTTGTTGGGGAGCTGCCTACTCACAACCAGGGATAAAATCATGATTTGGCAAGAAGGTGACTGTGAGTGCCGCTGCGAGGGCACACTTTATTTCATTAGTGCAACAAATGCAAATGCATATCCAAGGTCCATACCATTCCATACAAGAGAAGTCCGTAAAGCACTCGCTTGTCTCGCTCCCAAAAGGCATATGTTCGAACAATGAGGAGACCTGTACAAAGGTCCGGTTGTGCTCAAAACAACAACTTGGTGGGACTCACCCTCAGAAGCGATGATACCGACTGCATGGAATACTAGAGGAATGCTGTTGAGTAGGGAGAAGATTCTTTAAGACCACTCACTGTTCTCTTGATAACCATAACGGCAATGCTACGTAATTGTGTTAGGTTGATATCACTGTTGCCACACGAGTTTTATTCGTTACCATCCAAGTGGATCGAAGAGCGGCTGGTGGAATAGTGAGAGTGAAAACCTGGAGTAACGACAGTACATACCGTATGCCGTCAAACCCATTCCAACGAACGGTATGTATCTGGCGATCATAAAGGTGACCCGGACTGCATCCCATGACCTCCCCCACATCCATCGTACCTTTGGATTATTCAGCACCAATTTTGAGAATTTTGGCAAACACTACCTCATCTTCAATTGTGATGGCATAATCAAAGATCTGGTGTGGAATGACATCAGAGAGTCACCCTCCCCATTAATAGCGTTGAGTCGGTACCAAGATTGCCATTCCAGCAACTGTAGCAGGTACGTTAATCACAATAGAAGTCAAATATGAACGCAATCATGACGTGCCATTGAAGTACTATGACGCCAATAGTCATAAAGCATTAGCGACCCAACGAAAAATGTCTGGAGAAAGATACCTTTGTCGTTTGCAGACCAGCTGTCTGAGTGATGGTGAGCGACATATTACCAGCGTGACGTTGGGATGACAGGCATATGAAATATGAACATGACCCACATATATAAGGGACTAGCCCTTAGTAGTCACATTCAACTCCGGAAATAGATCTGGCCAAGACGTAGATCATGTGCTCTGTCACCGCACTCGTGGCATCGCCCCAATGCTTGTGTCACATACCCCATGTACTACGGTCCTGGCAGAAAAAGTTGCGGCCATGGATATGCAATAGGTGGTACCGAAGGTATACTTCATTCATTCGTGGGCTAGTGGTCAAGCGACTAACCGTCGTCAAATGTGCATCTTGCGATGCCAAACGCGGAATATGAAAGGTGGAAGTATGATACCATTGTGATAATGAAATGTTCATGGCTGTAGCCCGTGTGAACCAGGGGCGAGCTTCACTGCTTTTCTTGGAATGAATTTCAGGTTGTGCCTTACCATGAATAATGTCGCTCTTCCTACAAGTACCCGAAAGCTAGAAGCGGTAGCAGCCCTCGTTTGCTATGTTTGCCGTGAGTGACGCATGGAAGATGCGCGCATGGCCGAGTTTTGAAACAGGTACGGGCTGCCGGTGGCAGTCCCTTGCAGGTAACTCACGGAAGACTGGAGCTTCCTCGACTGTTCGGCTTCAATATCCCAGATTCAAGAAGCTTATTGCGCATCGTACCTCTGATGGCACTCAACTAAGGACTGTAACAGTCGCGGTCTTTAGAACGTTCCCGTGTCTATCATTAAAAAGTGAAGTCGACGGTGATCGAATCTTCAAGTAACCATCTATTGAATTGTTAAAGCGGTCGCTAAGGGCCATATAATTATGATGTGACCTTGGACGCAATAGCACTGAACGTTCGTATAATATGATCACTAAAGACGAAGGTGAATTCCTGCTTGGTTTTGCTGAAAAATGACAACCCGAGCCAATTCCACGCATCACGAATATTTACTACTCTTTGAAAAGGGGCTTAAAAGGTTTCAGAGATCTCTTTTCATCCTTCTTCCTGACCGACTCTACCAGCAGGTGTGCCCCGTGTCTTCGAACGGCTGGTTTTTCGTCCCCAGCTCGATACAAGCACTATACATTTCAATGTAAGAACGAACTACCAGGTGACCGGCGTCATCGAGTTGTTCTGTGCAGTGCCCAGAATTAGTCATTGGGACAGGGGCTCTATCAAGAGCGAACCTTACAAAGAGATCGAAGCCGTCAAGTCGTTGTGAACGATCATCCGAGTCGAAATTGTCTTGGAAGGCTCGGATGCGTGCATGGCTTGTGTACTCCCGCATGGGAAGCACCGGCGTCGCTCTTTGGTGGATTCCGTGCGCGCGCAGAAAGTGGAATACCTCAAGGTACGGGGCTATGGAAGGCCGGGCGCCAAATGGTTGATTAGCGTTCGCCGACGGTTATTTCCGTGGGGCACTCACCCATCTACAGGTTGCTCTGCATCGTCGATCACGTCGGCACACAAATCGGAGTGACTTCCCCACGAGCACGGCTGCAACAGGAGTCATGCTAGTGCGACAGATGGATGGGGTTGCGATCCGCGATCTTGCTAGTCGGCAAGATAAGGATCATTTGATTCCGCAGTCTATCATGGTCCAATCGACGACAGACTAACTGAGGTCCTGAAAAGGTTTTAGAGCAGAGCTGATGTACGCCGGGATGTGACACAATCAGAAAGTGGCGATCGAGTTACTTATAGACAGTGCCCAGGCTCACTGTCAGGCTGACAAAGAACAAGTTGCCGCAGTGTGAACTTGAAAGGCGTGAACTCGTTCGGACGGTGTTGCACGGTACGGGCTCCGAGCTGAAGCCATGACAGGGTTGTCGTCACGAAGTACTATATATCATAAAACACTGAGCCCACCCGAGTTGTGGTACAGCCCAAATTCCCGCTATCTCTTGAGTATTTCATTCAAATCTCAGCCTGTCTGCACTTTTTGGTGTGATCGATCGGCGAGCCTGGATAATACCGGTCCCGGATAAATGGTCTAGGCGTTCCTGGCGGGCGAGTGTCATTGCATAAAGCTACCGCGACAGCAACACGCCAGGATTTGAGGCGCTTAAAAAGTAAAGTGACGACGGCACCACACCACAAAAGAGGCTCCGGATACCTCCCCAAAGGTCCGTGATGCTGCAGAGACTCTGGGTCCCAGGAAAGGCGTAGCTCGGGCACTGCAACTTTGGCAGGTGCTGCCAGTGGAGTCGAGCATGGACGGAGCGCCGCCGGACGAATCAGAGGAGGTGTCAAGCGTGAACTGATCGTGGGCATGATGTCTTCATCTTTGATGTTTTTTTACTCGTGATACGATTGCAATGCTAGCGATACATTGTACAGATCATGCGAGATATTATAGCTTAAGGTTAAAGGAGGCCGGGTGCCAGTGCTGTTCAGTTCGGCGAGAAATAGTAAACATCGCGATCAACGACGATGAAACGCGGTCCGGATAAAGAAAGTCCGGAAGATATGGTTTGGTTGGAAAATGCGAGGGAATTTAAGTATCAAGTGGCGATGTCGAGTACATGATCAGGGACTTAAGTCTACTGATTTATAAGTCCAAAAAAGTTGTTGAGGGACCGTGTAGTGCCGGGCTGTTGGCACAGAAAGCAGTGCGACAGGTAGCAAGAAAAGCAAGAGGATAATAAAAGAACACCATGGATAAAGCGACGGACCACTTGAGGCTCAGAAATTCCAAGATCGTGAGACAACATGTAGATGAAACGAAGGACCTGGAGGCCTAGAGAAGCGGCAACCGCGAGACAAGATGCATCGATCCAGCTCAGGAATTTGGGTGATAAGTAGCGTAGTTCGTTCAGTTTGTCGCAAAGGTCCAGAACAGTCCTTCCGCCTGCGGAGGGATAACGGATGGCGCCTTCCAGATATCCGCATTGTTGCCAACAGGTGGAACGTAGGAAGAACCAGAAGAAATGATCGGCACATTCGTCATCTCGTTGAAGATGGGCTGCTGAGTGATCCGGGGTTGCGCCTGGGGCGGAATGAGGGTAGAAGATCTGGATGCGGGGGGAGTGACGGCAACATCATCCGTGGCAAATGCGTCGAAATCGAAGAATGCCATCATCTCCGCGCTGGGTTGACGTTGGAGGGTGCTAGCGGCCGTGGGTCGAACTTCTGGAGTGCTCAGGGTTTGGAGAGCGGGTTGAATATCCCCATTGATCTCCTGAGGGGTGCTGCAGATAGCTCGCTTGCTGGCATCTATCCATCGCTCAACTCGGGCCAAAACCTCGGCGGATAAATTCTGGTTGCAAGGGCCCGGTGCGGCCAGTGCGGCCATGGCGAGAGTCAACGAGTCCTGGGCTTCAGACGTCACCGTTGTGAAGCTGGCATGCGGTATATCGATGACACCGTTCGTGACAATGGGAACACCCCGCTGCTCCACGGGGAAGTTTTGGCCTTGACTGATCGGAAGGTTGGGACCCACGACCTGAGAATTCGTTTAGCAACTATGACGGTCAACCAGCTCCACGGAAACTTGCCTGAGCATTCTGGGAGGGAACGGTAGGTTGCAGTGACGGAAAAATGTACCAGTGCGGCAGCGAAGAGCCAGGGGGAGACCCGAGGTAGAAATCGGAGACAGGCGAGGGCGCAGAAGATGGATTTGATACGGAAGACATCATAGCTAGGTACTCCATGTCCAACTCAGAGTGCTGAGAGGACCCAGGAGATGGTGACGCCAGGTAAGTTACCCCAGAGGGTCCTAGAGTCACATCAACGGGCATCGCGACATCTGAAGACGGGCCCTGTTCTTGGATCTGCTCCTCATGCGCGCGCGCCCGGGCACTCCTTCTAGGGCTATACTTGTAGTAGGGGTACCGTAGCTTGTGTTGACGGTCAACTTCCTTTGCTAGTTCCTGGAAGTGTTGTTTGACCTCCTCAGGTTCACTTTTCCATGTCTGAGCGACGATTCTAGAGATCTCGCTCTGAGGGATGGCCTGGGTTGAGTTGGCCCGAATTTCAGCGGCTTTAAATTTGCGGTATATTATCCAAGAATTTGCGGGACGCGGGGGTTGGATGCGGGATTCTTTAGTAGAACGTCTGGCGGGCATTGTAGATATTGGGCGGGGGAGGGAATGATTAAAAGATAAAAGTGACTCAGGAAAAGGATGCGTCGGCGGGACGGTTAAATAAGGGGCCCACTGGTGGCGATCCGATCCAGCAGGTTCCTGTGGGTCCGATTTGTTGTCTGCCTCGTGCTTCCTGTTTGGCATCTCAGCCCCGCTTTTTATAACACCGCAACGCCAAAGCGCATGAATCCACCCACCAACTCCATATTCCTCATTCCAGGCCCAAATGCAACAATGGTCCAAGCTTGACAGCTGCCAGGTCAAAGCATTTGAGCCATGCCTTTTCAAGGATCTAGAGTCCACAGCACCCGGGTCATGGCGAGGGTCCCTCTTTCGCAACATGGCGCTTGCAGAGCCACGGCGGTCCTGCCCTTCTAGGATCTGGATATCGGGGGGAGGCCTTTGTCCCACCAAAGCGACTTTCCTGGCCAGATTTAGCTGTCAATGGGAGGTTGTCAACCGTGGAAATACGCCGGGAAGAAAACCATCCCGGACACGGGTGTCAGGACCTTGTCCTCCGGCGGTACTGTGAAAGCTGACAGAGAAGCCCGTAATATCACTGGGCAACACGTACACTAGTATGAGCGACGACTCAGAGATAACACAGGCCAAACTACCTGGTAATGTGGATCCGTCCATTACCAAATTCGTCGATGCTGTGCCTGTCCTAGCGTCGTGTAGAAACAAACCTCTCCGTTGCAAATGCGACCCGCCGGAACATTGTCAGAGCGACGTCCTTCGGACATTGATTTCATCACCGATCGATTTATATATGCGTTCGAAGATCGTCTTCTCGCCGGCGATCAACTATTTCGGTTCATGGACCTTCAAGATAAATGAAAAAAAAGGGATACCATTGGAGGCGATCTCGTTCGTCGGGCGAAACATGGGTCTCGCCGTGCCAGATCACAGAAGCCGAGCAGACGGAGAAAATCAAGGATAGGGAACCGTTAGTTGACCGGTTACCAAAAGAGTGCCAATGGTGCGCGGTGTCAGTGAATCCTCCTATGTCACAATGTTACGGCACTGTTGGGAGATGCCGTGATGAGACCATCAGTGCTTGGCACCGCAATAACATGGATACGAATCACGCGCACTTTCAATATCCAGGGAGATACCTCCAACGATGGAGGAAGAAGCTAACCCAAATTATTGGCAAGCAGTGACCCGTGGGAGGAACACGTCCGTCGCTTGCAACAAAAAGGGTATTGATGATCACATTCCCTTTCCTCTTCACCAAACTTGTGACAACACGCTCCGCGTCGTTCTCAAACGAATGGTGTCAATGGTGTCCTATCCACAGCTCAGCGCAAACTCCATACCGGTAAGGCGCAAAATACATTCCAACGCGGGTTGACCAAGTACGGCCGGGTTGTTCTGCAGAGCATCCAGATTCGGCCGTCACGGGAAGGCTGTCTGGAACGAGCTTATACAGGAGATCTAGGGTAATCTGTCGTTGTAACATTTCGCGCAGGTAAAGGTTGGGTATCTCAGACCAACAAGGCTATCTGAACAAGATATGCAACTGCCAATCTGCAGGGCTCACCCAAAAATCCACGACCGCGTTAGGTGAGATGGTGGTGAGGTTCCTGGTCAATGATTCAAACCAGGATATGGTTTTGCGATAGCGTTAGCGCGACAAGTTTGTTCGAGCCACGACCAGCCCGGCGCAACATGCAAGGTCGCTCAAATTCGTCGATTGTATCACAAGAGTTACTGATCACGAGTATGGGTGCAACGGAAGGGATCGTGATAGCATGACGAATGAATGGGTTTAAGGTACATGACATGAGCCCACTGTGCCGATTATTGCACAACTAGCTTGCAACGGTACGACTCGTCGATTCGCCACGTCCTTCGAGTAGTTCTGCAGACCATCATAGTCCAATCGACAATAGACGACCTATCATTCAATCAGAAATCCTGAACGTACCTTGATCGTAAGAGCTAGGTTCCTTGAAAATAGCGCCGTGGTGACCGGGAGACGGTGGGTAAAGGTATCAAATCATCAAGTCAAGAATCGCGGCTGCAACAATTTCTGAGCAAATTGATCGATTCAAGTATCCGCAAGGGCAAAGATCGGGCGCTTCTTGCCCGACGGAATCAGCCTTGTCAAGACCAATGCGCCAGGTTGTATCATGTTCAATGAAAGATGAATATTGTTCCAAGTGTTCACCGGCCTGGATGTCCACGAGGACGAGGATTCAGTGCTTCCCGGGGGTGCGCAATGGCCTGCCTGAGGTCTGCCGTTCCATAAGCCGCTTGTAGCGTGTAGAGAAACGAATTCCAAGGTTGTTCAGATACATTGATCGGTCTGAGTCTTCCCATGTGCAAATTTCAAGAGGTTCTTCCAAGTTCCCCACATGCGATGGCCTCGTCGAGGTTTGCTACCGCTCCGAAATGTTGGTACCAAACAAAGAGATTGGCTGTAGTATCGTTCAAAGACGCTGACCGGGATTTGGTGGTCTCGTGGGTAGTGTTGGAGCGCTTCCTGGCCAAGGATAACAGCTTCGTCAACGTTTGTCTTTGAACCACGCTTCTTGTAACTTCAATGTGGAGGGATAATCAGCAACATTGCTCAAAGACATTGAGTGATCTGGATGCCTTTGATGATTTTAGTGCTTCTCGCCCCAACACGATGGCCCATGTCTCCCCTCGTTCCTGTATCAAGTGGAAACATAGGCTGGATTATGCACAAAGACGTTGAGCGACTTGGGTCCCCAGATGGAAAAAGATCCAGCGCCTCTCTGGCGAGGTCTGAATGTCTTTCATCTCCCCGAGTTGATTATGACGAGCGGAGAGATGTCATTGAAGCTATGTAAAGCGAGACCCATCGCTTCTATTGGCCGGGTGGACGAAGTTCCAGCAGCTAACCTGACCCCCCTCCCTTCTGAAACTCTGTGAAAGGAAGTGCAACTGTTCGACTGACATCCTCACCATTCCACTGCCGTGTGTCCCAAGAGGCTCGAGAAAACAAGCACCTTTTCGTTCTTTTGACCATATGCAAGCCCCATATTTGCTTTAACATGGTGGTTTGGGAAAAACACTAAATATCAATCTAAAAGGAGTGTATAGTCAGGAAGTTTGTCAAAGGTTTGAAGTAATTGACATGAGTTAATCAAATAATCATCTATATCAGTTGATGAAACATCTCACATCATTCTGGATGTAGATCTGGCCGAGTCTGTTTGACTAAGCCATGATGTCATAAGCCCGGTGCTTTCCAAGCTTCACACTGCTATGCTGGATCATCTAGACTAGCCCCACTTATTCCAAATTAGTGAAGCAGCATGACTGATAGTCTAATGTCATTTTGACATCATCAACATTACTTTAGATACATCACATACAGATACATATGTGTTCCTGGATGTATTTAGAGTGCACAGATGCTATGGTATAGATATAATCAGATTCATTTTCTCTGCTTTGATATTAAGCTTCTAAGAAGCTCACAAGTATTGATCTCAGTTATAGTATCTCACTCACTCAATCTCAATCACAAGAAATTTCATCTCTGTTTCAGTTAATACCCTCAACTCACCTCTTCTTTCTTTGCACTGTGCAACAGGAGTACCCTTGTATTATCCTGTTAGAGCTGAAGGTCATTGCATATACTGCAGTCCAGGTAGATGTTAATCAATGATCCAAAAACACTGCTGATGTCTTGTTGCTCTGGTCTGTACTCTCAAATATTCCAGTATGATCTATTCTACAACAATACAGTTTAGCAGTTCAAAAAGACAGATGGGAAGGAGGAGGAGAAACAGTTTATCAAGGAATTGTTGTCATGGTAGAATCAGTAAGTTTCCCCACCCAACCTAGTGCTTTAGCTTGCAACTCCAAAGAAACACTTTTGATCATGAGCAAATTATGAACTATGCCCCACAAGATGCAAGTTCCCTGTCAGTTGCAGCATCATTCAAGAAGCACCACATCATGCAACATTAGATTAATATGTTACAGATGTTGTTAAGTAAGATGTTAATCCTCCATATCTAACTGCATGTCATGAAATGAGAAGACTACATGCAATGGCCCAATAGCCCCCAGGTGGCCCCTTTGGTCAACATTCATCCTACAGATATTTCTGGCACTGATCTACAATCAATAGATAGGGTTTCAGGGCAATCACAATGACAGGACACACCAACTGTTGTCTCACAAATATTTCTTGACCAGGTCTGTCTCAAATAGATTGATTCTGCATGGCAATCATGGTGACAGGACACACCAACTATTCTGCTGGTGAGACAAACTGGCAACTTGCATATATCTTACAAAACCTTTATCAGAAAGTTTTGTTTTTCATGTTGGTATTATTGTGCTTAGACTACTTTTCCGACTTTTATAATTACGAGCTGAGCATCAGCTGGAGCAACAGCCTTTTAATCATGCCTTATCCTCATGTGCTCACTTTCAGCACTTTCTCTTGGCGGTCCGAGGGTGGATGAGGGCGTGAGGATATTGCTGATAGGCTACCATAGCACCAAACTACATCAGCATAAAATTTCCGATACTCACTGGCAAGACACTATTGTACAACAACTAGTTGATAGAAGAAGAAAAAACAAGCTTGAAATACATGTCACACGGGACGTTAGGCAAACAGTTATAGCGCGACTTCCACGACAACAAAAACAATTCCATAATGCCTAATTTCCATATCCCGCCGTGCACGAGTCCGGAAACTCAGTTGCAGGGGCAACCCTCGTATGTTCCAGCAGTGCAGATGTTGGAGATTCCTGCACAGCCGTTGCCAGAGCAACTGCCAACCGCATTGCCGCACTTTGAGCATGTGCATCCGTTGTAGGTGCCTGCAGTGCAGGTTCCAAGGGTTGCACTAGGAGCAACAAACGTGCCTGCGCAGCCTGTGGTCCGATCAGTGCACGTGAGCGCTCTACTCTAGGAGGTCCAGGTTCAGGCAGGCTTACCGTTCGCAAAGCAACTGCCAATGGCGTTGTTGCAAGCATTGATGCTGCTCTGGCGCGTGAGGAGACCATCCTGCAGCAAAGAAAACTACAATCAGCAGTCATTCCGCTCGTCAATAAAAAAAAGATCAACACACATTGCGCCTTTCCGCAGCAGGAGTTGCGGACGCCATGGCGATAGCAACAGCGAGAGTGATAAAAGACTTGAAGAAGATCATAGTGAAGGAGCAATATCTGAAGCCTGTGAGCTGAAAAAGAGGCTGAAGTTGTTGAGCGACTTTCGGGCTCTGACACTGAAGCTTATATACCCATCTTTCCAGTTACCAGAGCGGAGAGTATGTCTGTCCGTCCATTCATGAAAAAGGCAATGATGGCAAGGTCGTTGAATATGTCCGTACTAGTACGGACATAGTAAGCGTATGCGCCCCCCGACTTAGTGGATTATGTATCTCAAGCCGACTTGTGTCCGCATACTCGGATGCGAAGATCATAGTACGCAACAACTGTGATGTTGTCCGGGTCAATGATCAGCGGAGTCTGGCCCGCCTACGCGTCGACATAACCCACCTATTCTATAAGTCCTTGAAGTCTGTCAAGTCATTGAGTTTGGCAGACTTACTACAGCTTCCTTTCAATAGAGAAAAACCACTGGCAGATCACGGAAAACGTTGCATATACCTAAACTTTGAAAACGTAACTGTCTCGACCACATGATGGGAGAAGATGACAGGCACTGGTATGTTGATGCGACTTGAGGCCCAGACTCTCAATAACAGGAGATTCTAGGTCGCCATAATCACGTTTGCCACCCGCCAACTGACAAGACTTATACAAATTTCAGCGCCATTTCCAATCGGAAGTTTGCGGGAAGTGAGTCAAAGTGCTGCGCGTTCTCGGTTCATCAAGAGTGATCCCGCAATGCTCTCGTGGGGCTTTTGAAACGATTCATGAGCACCTTGTAATGTCAACGGCTGACCGTGGTAGTCGGCCAGTGTCGGATGGCGCATCAACACAATTCGTCTAGCCTATCAATCCCTTGGATTCCATTGAGCTTGACAGACTTAGTACAGCCTCCTTTCAATAGGGATCAACCCGATCACGGAAAGCGTTGCATATACCCAAACTTTGAAATACGTAACTCTTTTGTGTCTCGACCACAAGATCATCGAGAGAAGATGGAAGGTGTGTTGATCCGACTGGAGGCCCAGACTTTCAATAATAAGAAAAGGCCCCCACAATCATGTTTGCCACCTGCCAACTGTCAAGACTTATACCGATCTCAGCGCCATTTCCAATCAGAAGTTTGTAGGAAGTGAGTCAAAGTGCTGCGCCTCCTTGGTGCATTAACGGATGGTCACGCAGTGTTCTCGTGGGGCTTTTGAAGCGATTGACGAGCAGCAAATGCCAGTCCGCTTCGTGGATAATCATGGGCTAGTTGAATCCCGGGACAGGTTCAAGTTGGCGACTATGACCCACAGCTGAGCCTGAGAATGGAATAGTACAGAATCAAAGTGGGCGAAAGAGCAGAGGCACACGTTACGTTACAATATCGCTCAGCAGACGGGTTGGTAAGAGCACCAACCATCGAGGAAATTTCTAATGGAATAATTAGACACAACTGGATCGTTACGACCGCTTTCTCCGCAGAAACTTCCAGGTTTTTTTCGGGACCGGGTTTTTCAGTGGCCTGAAATGTGACTTGAGAGTCACCCAGTTGTTCGACGTCCAACAGATTCTCTCTATCCTTCTTTCGCGCATTGGAAAGATAATTTCACGTTGCGTTCCTCCCAATCCAATGGGTATCATCCAAGCGATACAGATTTCACTTCAATACCAACACAATGGGACACGGATTGATTCCCTGGGAGATCAGGCGTTCGACCTGGTTACGAATCTCATATGTCAACCGAACGACGGTAACCCGGCGAAAGGGGTCCATTCCCGGAGGTCCGATCACTCTGTGCCATGGTCAGTCCGCCTTCTTGTTGGATGGCGTGAAGTCGAACAAAACAAGAACAATGGCACTGAACATGCGTACATCCAACCATCTTTGCGAGGGCATTTCTGCCAGCGACCGACCGAATGGTGTGATTGTCGTGGGTGTTTCTGTACTTGTGAAGTGAAATTGTGTCTATAACCAATCTATACTGCCCCTCATACATATATGTAACAAATGTGAAGCAGGGTGAATGAGAGCAAACGCACCCAACAGAAACAGTATCATGCAGTGGCCTTGGTCTCGGTATTGCTGACGCGGCGACTATTGTATCGTACAGGCCATTTGTGAGCCCAATCTGTACGTCAAACGTGAGCCCTGAGAAGACAGCTTAAGCTACGTATCGTAGGTCGACGAGTAGAATTAGTCTAAAGGAAGTAGGCGCACTAGTGAAATGACGTCCCCCCAGCAAGTGTGCCTGACCAACGGTCATGCCCATCGTTCCGTGCTCTGCCGCGTGCACAAATCAGCGTTCGCACATCCAAAAGGGAAGCCAAAGAAGCCCACAATAAGATGATTGATGCGCATCCTCAATGCGCCTCTCGACAGTTCCCATCGTCCCCCGACAACCTCGTACTTCCTTTCCCATATCTCCTCCAACGTCTCCACATGGCCATACCGACCACCCTTTAGACTGCGCAGTGAGCTGATGCTTGAATCTGAGACAATGACGAGGTAGAGCGAGGCGATTAGGGAATCAACTTCATGTCGGGCATGATGAGAAAGCGCGAGGTACAATAGAGGACCGATTCTGCTTCGGCTCTCCCCCCAAGGATGTCTCTGATCCTGTGTTGGGTGGTCGTCGTCATGAATGGAATGCTGTGTGAGGGACATACCATTGCGTGCGCGACGCGGGGAACACGTCGATATAGTAATACAAAAGCACGATCTCCCGATATAATTTCGGTGTCTGCGTGACCATGCTGCGTTCCTGCCTCACATACTGTCATACGTTTTAGTGTCAACGCGTTTGTCGAGCCAGCGATGAGATTCGGAACGATCGAAGAGAAGACGGAGCGGAGGACAAGCGCCTTGCGAATACGAACCCCCGTCGCGGGAAAGATCACAGTGATCTTGACGTCTGGCACCTCCTCCTTGCGTGCCAACCACCCGTATACTGGCAGCTCTCCAAGCCCGGTCGTGAGCACGTGCAAATGGAAACGGAGACATCGATTGATGTACGATGTCCGTGCGCCCAATGGGTTTCGTCGACATGTCGAAGGGTCTTGGTAGACAGCTTGAGGTGATCGACGAATGTGCTCGAGAACGCTGTCCGCTCGACAGCGGACGCGCAGGATGTCAGGCCGTCGAACGGCATCTGCGGCCCGGGCCCATCGTGGGTGAAAGCACTGTCCGACTCATTCACGTTGGGCAACCTCGGCGAAGGGGCGGGGAACGTTCCCAGCACGATCAGAAAGCAAAAGTTCGGGTCTGGCAATACAACGCAACAACTTACGCACATTTATTCCCCCGCGTTTTTTGGCCGTAGCACGCCGCGTTTTTTGTATTTCATGCAGCACTTTCATTTTTCGGCTTGCGTTTTCAGGGCTCGAGAATCTTTACACCTGACTCCACTATTTTTCATGTCTTGAATGTACGAACATATGAAGGTCTGACTGCACAAAAATCAACACTCTTTCGGCCGGTTGTGTGTGCTGCAAACGGGTCTATTGAGGGAATGTGGATTAGGATGTATAGTTACGATGCGTGAGATAGGATGATCTCGAGAGTCGGGCAAGGCACGTAGCGCTAGGCAATAGCGGGTGTCAAACCCGGTAGGCCTATCGCCGTCGTTGCCTTGTCACCACGAAAGAAACATCAAAGCCCGTCGTATTAGTCCTGGAGGGGTGACCGGGGTCCATGACATTGTCCGACACGGCGAAAGTCACGGATGTGGCGGAGACCGACACCCACCAATGCAGCGCTAGCATCACGACTGGTTCGGTCATGAGACTGTCGTATCCACCAGTTGCCGAAACGCCTTTTACAGACGCTGCACTAGCGTTCAAGATCGCCCGCCATACACCGTGCTCCGCCTGTAACGTTTGTTCCGGCCTTCGACCTCCTCCCGACACCGAGGTTGTTCTGGGCGACGAAGACAGTCGGAAATCATCCCTTGGCGCACTGGATCAGTACGGCTCCGATGAAGACGACGAGCCCGCGTATCTATGCACTTGTGTATGTGGACACGAAGTAGCGGAACACGGAGCAGACGAGAGCGTTATAGGAAAAGAGGAGTTCACCAGAAGAGGACGCTTGGCGACTCGCCTCGATGAGATGCTTCAGGCGAGTACACACGGTGAAGTAGCGTTTCGCTGCTGATTCTAACTTCTCGTCTCAGGTCGGCAATCGTCTTACCCGAATACCTGGTTTGATCGATATTGACGGAACAACTGCACCCTTTCTCTCAACAGGAAGTAGACAAGCTACTTGACTTCGATTACTCAGACGAAGACATCTTCTCCCTGAGGCAACAGATGAAGGTGTCGGTATCGCTCATCTCGATGCATTCACCTTCTATCGGTGAGATATATGGACGATGCACGGTCATCCGTACGACTGACGGTCTTGCATAGAGCATTCGTCACCGCTGGAGAGAGCTCGTTCACCCGGATCTTCTATGTTGAGTGACGGCGAACCACTCACAAAGAGACGTCGGCTATCCCTTTCGTCACTTAGCGATGCCGATGAAGAAGAGGAAGACGAGGAGGAAAAGCCTCTTGCCGCCCAAGTGTCCCAGCTGCTCCTTATGGATACCCCAGCGCGGAAGTCTAACCAAAGAACCGGCAAGAAGACCTCGAGTATGAAGTTCAAATCGCAGACCGCACCAATGTCCATCATACAACCTGACGTGAATGGCATGAACGGACATCTTCCAGATCCCAAGGTGAAGGTGGAAGAGAAGATGGATGAATCCCAATTGAATAGATTGGCTACTGGCGTCACTATTGACGCAGGTCCATCGTCCACCGCGCGTGTGAGCTATTTTGGCCGTTCGTGCTTTATGCGATGATGTAAACCGATTCTCCAGGTACCTGTGAAAGCCGAGAAAGTAGCATTCATCGAGCTGCGGAAAGGCATCATTCAGGTGACGGCCGTCGAAAATGACGGGGCACCTCGCTCACTGGTGATCCTCACGGGCTTAAAAACACTCTTTCGAACACAACTTCCAATGATGCCTCGAGAATACATTGCTCGTCTGGTGTATGACAGAAATTCAAAGGCACTCGCCATCATCAAACGGGGGTTTAAAGTGGTCGGAGGGATCTGTTATCGCCCGTTCCCTCATCGTGGGTTTGCAGAGATTGTTTTCTTTGCCACAGCTTCCGTTGACCAAGTCAAGGTAAGGTTTGTGTTATTTTTGTGTTGGTAGCTCATGTGTTCCAGGGCTATGGAGGCATGCTTATGGACCATTTCAAAGCCCATATACGCAAGACGTACTCGAACATAATGCATTTCCTCACATATGCAGACAATTTCGCCGTGATTTTTTTCAAGAAGCAAGGCTTTTCGAAGGATGTCACTCTGCCTCGATCCGAGTGGGCTGGGTATATCAAGGACTACGAGGGCGGCACGATCATGCAGTGTACAATGCTTCGCAAAGTTGATTATCTCGACAAGGCGAATATCATTACGCGGCAGCGGGAAGCTATCATAGCAAAGATTAGGGAAAAGTCGAAGTCACATGTCATATACAAGGGTTTGGACCAGTTCCAGGATGGTCAACCCGAAGGGGTCGTAGTGGATCCTAGAGATGTCCCTGGGCTACGTATGTCGCTTGTTGAATGAAAAACGGGATTCGTGTTCTTACAACGTCACAGGGGAGAGCGGCTGGACGCCCGGAATGATCACTCAGTGAGCCCCTTGTTTCGGTCCTGATCCAATACTGATCATGGTCACATTAGGTCCTGTTCGACCCCTCAGAGTGCTGAGCACAATTTCATGCATCGGCTACTCGGGGAGCTGAAGGCTCAACCGAACGCATGGCCCTTCTTACTCCCTGTCAACGGGGAGGAAGTGGTCGATTATTACGAGGTCATCAAACGGCCCATGGGTCAGTCACTTCCTCTCTTTTTTCTGATACATGCCTGACCCTGGCCGCAGATCTAAGCACCATGGAACACAGGCTGAATACGAACCAATACCCGAACCTCAAAAACTTTTTGGACGACGCACAGCTGATATTCGACAACTGTCGGTTTTATAACCCGGAGGGGTCGATCTACGTGAAGCAAGCGGCCAAGTTGGAGAAGTTTATGAAGGAGCTCGTCGCCGATTATACGAAGAAGATGGCATAGTGGTATGTGGGAATGCGCTCTTAATTGTATATTTAACTACTCGAGGTCTCCGGACCGAATTTGCTAATAGATCCACTTGAGCGGTCATAGTTCTGAGGTGTGCTCGCCTGAAGATGGTTGGTTGACGTGTCATCGTGAGGCCGGCATAGTCTAGTCTCATGGCTATGATTATCGTCACTGGCAGCGACTTGCGGCCATCCCGTCAGACCTGGACCCGTAACACGCATGGTCTCGAAGGCCAGTAGAATTGTCATAGAAAGGAGTCGGTGACGGGACCGCCGGAATGCTATACCACCCGTTTCATTGTTCAAGCTTTAAACACAGATGAGAAGGCAGATTGATATACTGTGGACACATCCACCCCCTCTTATTAGAGAAGTACGTTAGGAACTTTCTCGTCCAGCTTTGAGGATGAGGATGGGCGCTTGCATAAGGACTCGTTGACGACGTGCGTTCCCAGAGTTTACTATCCCTACCAAACGCTAGACACTCCTTGCTGCCATTATTGACTGTCCTGCGCTCTCCGCGTTTCCAGCCCATCGTTTTCGCCGCCCACGAGGTACTGGCATTTGTTGTAATAACATATTGCATTTACCTCACCCTTGCCAATCTCCCTAATACTAACGTCGACTTGTAGGGAACGCCCTTATCTCATTGTCAGCATACACGCAGCCCCAGCTCGTCAGCATGTATGTACCAGTCGTCGTCGTCTCCATGTTCGTCCGTGATGTAGCAGAGCGATGGAGAATATGAACGGACAAGCTATTTTTTCAGCACTGCGCATCCCTGTAGAAATCTAGGTACGGACGACTCCCTTTAACAACTTGTGAACCAACCTTGCCATCGTACGCAATAATCCTACTACCCGAATCTCGTTTATTTTCAGATGCGACACGGCTTCGCATATGGAACGCGGCGAGCACTGTACGTGTGCGCACTTCGTTAGACACTCGATATGGCAGTGTTTTTGGTCACGCATAGCATGCAGTCTTGATCTCTTGCATTCGAAATACGTAGGATATAATCCTTTTCCGATTAATGTTCAGTCTGAAACCCTATCCTATAGAACGAATCTATGTGATTCCTTGTGCCTGTCATTCCATGCCCCGCCTATAAACATGTTCTGCACTTCGATGTCCTAGTATCAAGTGCGGATTAAGAAGCAGACATAGAACACAGCCTGGGAGAATGACCATGATTTATCGCACGATTTCTTCGTTTCGATGCCATCTGTGATGACCCCCAGCCTTCGTGCTCGTGCACCCATGCATGAGCTGGCCTATTCTGAACAAGGTGCTCAGAGACTATTATACTAGGACAACAGAACAACCAAAGACATGTGATGTGAAGAGAATGTGTGCAGGTTCTTCATGTATGATTCAGTGGCCATAAGATCTGCCAGGTAGTGTCTACAAGTAGTCTAACTGTCTGGGTCCTCATTTCAGAGATAGGGAGGAGATCCTGATAAAGAGGAATTGTAGAAGAATGAAAACTTCATTGGGATTGAATGGAGTTTGGGGGAGTAAGACTTGATGCAACAATATTTGAACTAAAGAATACAGGAGGAGGTTACAGGAGTTACATGTATATACTATAAGATCAGATCAGAGTCCAGAACAGAGTAAAGAGATGCAAGGATCTCTTTATCTTGTCCTCCGAGGTAGTGGATGGTCCTACCAGTCAAGAGACTGATAGGAAGAGGAAAGGTTATGGACCTTGGTGGAAGAACTCACCAAGGGTAAATGGAGTATCGCAAGGAAGAGGGTCTTAGGGTAAGACAGGGAAGGAGGGGACTCGACTTGATTGTCTGAGTTGGATGATAGTCTAACTAGAGAGCGACCATGAGGGAGCTCTCCCTAAATACTTTACAGGACTGTTTGTACCTGTATACATCTCTATTGTATATGGATAGGAATGAGTCATAGAATATGACTGAATGACCAAAGAAGTCGGTAAGCTATAGATACTAGCCAATGGCATAAGTATCTCATTTCTATAGAGAATGATGAAACAATATAAGAGTGGAAATGACCGATGATTATACAATCATGATCTAGAACCTTGGTTATGTAATAAAAGAGCAGAAAGCGAATACCAAGTTTCAACA